>JADGIL010004902.1:0-13247 GCA_020352625.1 Cactoblastis cactorum | reverse complement strand
GCCGCGGTCAAAAGCTAGTAATAAATCACATTATTACAGGTCAATTTTCCCAACCCTACGACAAAAGGCAACCGTACGAAACGGACATAAGAGTTCCCCTCGTAATACGAGGACCTGACCTAAAGAAGAACGTCAAAAGTCATCAGCCAGTAACAAATATAGACTTGGCGCCGACCATACTGAAGTTAGCTGGTGTCAACGGCTCAGATATGGATGGAGTAGCTATAGATTTTGAACGAACCGAAGCAGAAAGATATATGCTAGTGGAATATTATGGAGAAGGCGGTGGGTCTATGGACCCGGATTGTCCATGGTTGTACGATCAGAAGAATCTTGAAGTTAGTAGATTTGGGAACCGAAAATAATTACACTATAGCAAAGTATAATGGGCATAAAAAATGTTTTCAATTTTGTTTAGAGTCAAGGAAATTAAAGCTAGTAGTAGTCTTTTTTCAATATTTAAACAGTTGAGTTCAATAAAGCATATTTTACTTTGTTTTTTAAGAGTCTACGCTAAGGAGCTATTTATTTACATTTATGTATAGTAAGATATTTTATAGATAGATACATATGCCACAAGTAATATTAATATTAAAACAAGAAAACGTTTAATTTTCCAGCTTTGTTCATCAAAGAGCGCGTGCAAGTGTCAAGATTCTAAAAACAATACTTTCGCGTGCGTCCGCCATATTGCTAAACTGGTGGATATGAAATACTGCGCGTTTGCTGACCAAAAGGTTTTTTTATTATTTATTTTTTAAGCCACTGTCCACGCTTTGAAATTGAAATCTAACTGGCCACAAAAAACATATATAAAAAGAAATTAATAAAGGTTCCAATTTTGTTTTACACTTGACATAATGCATTTTTGGCCTAATTTAGACCTTTGAGGGAAGAAAGTTTAAACAACCTTGATCCTGAGTTACTCGACTCCCAATTTCATCAAAACCATTTTAATGGTAAAATTAGGAAGTATCAGACAGACTTAAAATTAATTATTATTAGTATGGATTTATTATTAGCAGGTATCTAGGGATGGCGGTGATCACTTAACATCGCGTGATCCTGCTGCTTGTATGCCTCACTCTTTTGCAAAAAAAAAAAATACGTAATATGAAAGTATATTGTTTTAATGTTTATTTTGTTGCAGCAATTTGTTGAAATGTACAACTTGGCGGATGATCCATTCGAAATGAGGAATATAGCGAACGAAGAGTTCCAATCAATTATACTTTGGTACGAAAAAGCGTTAGCCCACTTACTCAAATGCAAGGGTACTGATTGCAGTTATCCTGCCCAAAAAGTATTGTCCTAAAAGAAAGCGATTGTGTTATATTTATTTGAACGTATATTAAAATTGAAAAATATGTTTTGTGTATATAGAAATGATAGATTTTTATCTGTCTCTATAAATACTGTGTCGTGTTTAATATTTTAAAAGTGCAAATTAGGAATCTTAGCGTGTCTTGTGTTTTTAAAAGTAAAAATAAAGTTAATTAAGATCCTGTAAAAACAGCAGATAATGGAAGTAGTCTGCGATTAAAAACTACTTACAAAATCAGTCGTCTACTTACAATAAATGTATTAAATATAAGTTACGAAAATATATTTTTATTGAGAAAAGTGCAACCTTGTTCTTTTTTTTACTAGCAATCCGCCTCGGCTTTGCACGGGCTTAAAAACCGTCCTTGTGAATCAATCTATCTATTAAAAAAATCTCATCAAAATTCATTATGTATGCTTTGCCTGCATACCTAATGACAGACAGCAGAAAGCGTCTTTATGCTATGTAGTGATACTAGCTTTTACCCACGGCTTCCCTCGCGTCAAGTTTGGGAGGTCGGGGAATAGAAAGAAAAAAAAATACTCCACCTATGTCACTCTCCAGCCTTTCAACTATTTCCACATAAAAATCGCACTAATCCGTTACTGCCTATTGACGTGATTTGTCATATTAAGTATGGATTCAAAGTCTCCCCATTTTTTATTGCTCATGTCTTATCTGGGAGTTTTAATTTGCGGAGTATAAACTCTATTCCTGATTAATGCATATATGGTGCACAGACGTGGTCATAGTAAAACAAAATTTAATAAAAATTCTTATACAATACATTTCATCTACCCTGCTAACATTCACACAACTTTTAGATCCCATATTAAACTATCAAAGTAAGATGCAAGAATATATAATTATTATTTATTAGCCATCACAGTTTTAACTATCCAATCAGTATAGCTCGATATCTTCGTATACACTCCAGGGTAGTACCTATGACCACAAGAATAGCCATATGACACGAGGCCAACTACCAGGCCTTTATATATAAGAGGGCCTCCCGAGTCCCCGAAGCAGCCATCGACACCACCCATGTTTAGGAGACCAGCGCACATCATTTTGTCATCGATAACAGCCGATATCGTCTCGTACCTAGCCGCACATACTGGCTGGTCTATGGTGTACATCATGGCGTGTTGTAATTGGTCGGGATATGGACCGTCGACCTGGAAACAAATAAAATTACATTGGTTCTAATTCGGTCCAAAGTAATAAATTAATAATTATAGTTTTTGAACAAATGACATTTAATGAATTATCTCCAAATTATGTCCAACGACACTATATATGATGATACATACAATTAATACAAAAAACTACGACTCTGGCTAATCATAAAAAGACCATTTTGATCGATCATGACTTCATCGAGGATAGAACACTTCATGGTTCGGAGCCTTTACCATTGTGTCGGCGAGGTCCTGTTGCTTGCCGATCGCATATGAAAATAATAACAGCAGGGGATACCTACTTTTCAAAGGTGATGGGCTAGCAATCTGTCACTAGGTATATTTGAATCCATCTCCATTCCATGAATACATATACCCACCATTCATATACTCGTAGTATTTTTTAACATGGAAAAGACGTTATAATAAGCAAGTGAAGGTATATTTTATATTAATAAATATTTTATTTATGGATTAGATAGTAGTAGACGCTTTATTATGTACCTTGATACAGATTATTTTGAAATCTGAGAAATTTTAACAAAAAAATGCCGGGGAATGACTGACAATAGAGAGATAAAGAGTTGTGGAAACTTTTTCCTAGTTTATGGGAAATATTCATAATAACTAATCTAATAAAAAAATCGCGGTTACTGCAAAAAAATAATAATTTTAACAGATAAATACCTCTGTAGATCCCCATCCTACTAATGTGCAAAGTGAATTTGGTTTTAATTCTGTGCCACGGGTAATGATCGTTCCTTGTCTCACATTGCGTCCCATGACAAAAGGTTTCGCGACCACAACTACGGCTATATCTCTCGTGTAGAAGTATTTGTCGAAGTTTTGATGTGGTACTATAGTTTTCACGTTATACAGAACTCCACCTCTAGAACGAAACGACGAACCAACTCTTATCTTCCAATATTTTGGCTGTGTGTAACTGAAACAAATAAAAATGTACATAAATAAAAAAATCTGAAATAGATAAAAAAAAAATAATGAAATCCCTCAGGAACCGTACACTTTTCCGGGATAAAAAGTAATCTTGGTCATAGTCCATCGCTGTGTCTTTCATCCAGATCTGTTCGGTAGACAGACAGACAGACAAAAATTCTAAAAACAATTGTTTTGGCTTCTATAAGTCCTATAAAGAAGAACCCCTATATATATTTTTCTTATATATCTCCCATGTACAGACATAGCTCAGTTACAATTTTATTATATTTATAGAAGAAGATTATTATTTAAGATTATTATCGCTCCAGTAAAAAATATTTTCATACGTTTTTAAGAAATGCTACTCATTAGAAACGGTGCAAGAGTAACAAAAATAAATGGATAAATAAGACAGGTTTAAAATTTATTGTAACTGAGCAAGGGGCTGACAGGATATTATGCTATCCATTGGTCGGACGAAGTCGCGGGTATTAGCTGGTCTATATATAAATATTACGCCACTGAGTTTGTCAACATGAGTGTAAAATTCGAAAAATCTAAATATATCGCGATACTACTTACTTCATAGCAGTATTCTCATTGTACTGGAAGCAGTGTGCCGTAGAGATGACATGTCGGGCCGTCAGGATGACTCCTGCACAGTGCTGCACGTAATGCCCCGAGCCCCAGGTGTCCAGAAGCAGCTGCGCCAGTATGGGGTACTGCGATATGGTGGTCGGGGTGCCACCGACGACTCGAGCGAATAGTAACAGTTGAGAGTTCGCTGGTGACATTCAACTATGAATTAAGCCCTCAGACTGTCAATACATCAGATTATTATTAGGTACTTTTATTATGGGAGCGCTTGCATTTCAATCACTTAAAACCAAAGTATTTATTCAGAAATTAGAACTACGCAGGTATTTTTCTTTCCTGAAAAAATATACAGATAGGCCTGTCTACCCCCTTGGAATAAAGACGTGACTCGGCACGTCTTTATTTCAAGGGGTTAGACAGAGTCCAGAGTCAGCCTCAGCCTCGTTTAGCAGAATGGTGGGCTTAGAGGTCGAAAAAATATGATTAGGCTTTTTTTATGTAACAGGGAGGCAAACGAGCAGGCGGGTCATGTGAAATTAAGTGATCACCGTCGCCCATAGACAACTGCAACACCCGTGGGGTCACAGAAGCGTTGCCGGTCTTTAAAATACTCCCGTCCTACCCATATGGGTAGGACGGGGAAGATGGGCCTCCGGCTCTCCCTTGATTAATTTAATTACGATACACCTTTCACATATTTTTAAGGCATTTCGTAACCCACTAAAAACCTGTGCTGCACTTAAGCTTCAAAGTGTGTATGCTAATACTTAGTACTGTTTCCATTTTTTATTTTTTCCCATTATTCAACTCTCAATTATTATTGGACTCTGTGCTTAAAAGGTATAATCACCTTAATTTTAAAATTTGGTAAATTACTAGAATCAATATAAATTTATTCTATGTACCTACATTAAGTACAGAGTAAAATAAAATTGGACATAGAGATAATAAATAAAATAGATAAATACCTTTATTACACTGAATTATTAGAATTATCATAACCACTTTAATATATTTCAAAGACATTTTTCAGTTTTCACTTTTATCTAAGTCTGTTTCTGCGTCTGAATATCCCTGATGCTGAGAAAATACTGAGTTAATCTTGATCACCATTAGTTCATGTACATACATATAAGTAGGTATAATCTTCCTTCTGATGTCCAAGTACATAAAGCAAAGCTGAACGTACTTGATACTTTATCTTTTCAAATCTCTTTTTATTTACTGTATACAGTTGAAAACGTATTGACTGGCCATTGTTGTACTTACAGCTTTCTTCGAAGTTTTCTTCTTTTTTATTTATCTACCAACGAAATCTATCCGTTCTACTAATATAAGTACCTAATAGTAGCTATCTTAAAGTAAATAAACATACCTGGGTAACAAGAATCTTCTGAAATATAAATATCTTTTCAGTTATGAAAGTATAAATTAGTATATTCCATGCTGTATGGTTAAGTAACTTGAGTTTTTAATCAGAGTTCTCGCAAATCCTCTATTCCCGAGTAGACTATAAAAGTCAATCAAGGGTTCAAGACAAATGAAATGAGAATCTGTCTGATAGGCGATGGGCTAGCAATTTTCAATTCCTCAAATGATAAAAACGAGATAATGTATGTAATTATCGTGTCTATTCATATTTTAAGATGAGTAACGTAAGCTGAAGCTTGTAGAAGCAGTTTTCTTTTCAATTTAGTTTTTTGAAAATCCAAGTATCTATTTATTATGGTCAATGTTACTTCTAATAAATTAATGGATAGCTCTCACAGAAATTATCAATGTGAAGGTTAATCACCCAGAGTAAGTATTTATTATATTTACAAAGATTCTTGCACCTGTTGATGGGCCTTTCAGAGAGATCATAAGACATGTATCATACATGGAGCTAAGTATCAAATAAATATCTTAAAATGGGTGAAGGAAGTTGATGACTGCATACAAAAGGTTTTAGGCCGCTAGGGTCCTGCATATACCCGGTTGTATAATATGTACATACTACCTGTATGTAATAAATAATGCCGCGAGCTGATCCGAACCTACATAATCTGTAATTGTGTTTTGTACGTCTAGTCTGGCTTGGACGCACGAATAAAGCGCTATTACGTTAACTTGACTATGGTTTTTAATTTGCCACTACGTACAGACTTCACACTTTAATCTTGAGACCGGTACTGTCCATACAGTATTTTCATATTACTTTACTCTTTGGTACTTTCCCTTGGTTTTTACAATGCAGCCAGCGTATTCTACATTTTTATTTCGATCCCAGACCGGTAAGAAAGTTGTAGATAAGCAAGCAATGTTACACTTAACACCAAATTATCTGTTATAGCTTTACTTGCAGTATAACAAGAGCTTTAACTGCTTCGGGCGAAGAAATTATAAACGCATTACATGATACCGTTTGTTTGCGGAATAGTGTTTGTACGAGAACGACGACCTTTGCCTGATGATCAATTTCTGCATTGATTCGATTCCCAATCAATGCTGCTATGATTTTTTATTAGATTTTATTTTATAGAATAACTTTATACCACATAACGGCGTAAATTTCTGATAAAAAATAATTTGTAAGAATAGATATCTCCCTTTCTAATCAAAATCAAATATTTATTCAGAATTTAGACCTTCACAGGCACTTTTTCACTTCACCAATTAATAAACATTTAAATCTCAATCAAGCTATAGACTACCAGCATTTCAGAACGACCACTAAATATAAACTTAAATATTAAAAGACAAAATAAACCATTATCACAACATTGGTCATATATTTTCCATCTTAACTTCCAACTATATAACAATTGATTGACAACAGTAAAAATTGCTTATAAATGAAGCTAATATTTTTCATTTTATGATAAATATTTTCCAACCTTAAAAACATATTAAACACACAGCCAAATTCATGATTTTCGTTTAAATTAAGATAATTAAAGATGACAACACAATTAAAATAAAAAGAAAGTAATATGCTCTTCTTAATTACATTTCTACAACATATTTTTGCCAGTTACCGAATAATTCCCTTACTACGAATTAAACCTTGAATTTGATTATCTATACTGGTATAATATTTCATTACACTCAATAATTTAACTACTTTCTCCAAATCTCCATCAAAAAAAGCGACAGAAACTTTTTTTTGTAAATCTTTTATCATAGTTTGGTTTTCTTCATTTAACTTCATAATTTCTTCTACTGTTTCCGCATTTTCAACCTCTTCATTTTTCTCCATGATCTCCATAAGAAATTTTTGATCTACTTCAGTACTTTCCGGAATAGATTTTCCTTTCAATTTTAACATGTATATACCTGGAATAAATAAATGAAATGATATTCTTAAAGTGAAATTAAATTTGCTACTCTATTTTACCTTCTTGCCTAAATATATTATAACAACGTTGCATAATCATGTTAACAGTATAGAAAAGGACATAGAATTTCTTTTGTCCACATAAAGGAGGAAAAAATGTATGCCAGCATTATCTATATTAAGTATTAACAATTTATGCATGTGAAATACATACAAAATATGCAAATATTAAATCTTACCCCTGGCCATTGGTTCTAGAAGTGTTTTGTATGCTTCATTAATTAACGATGAATATTCTTCAGAAATTTGTAGTTCTACTTTATCTCTGTAACAAATATTTCAAAATTATTTGAAATTGATTAATTCTACTATAGTCCTTGAAGTTCAAATTTATATTACTACAATAATTAAAGTATCAGAAAAAAATAACATAGCTAACCTGTTTGCATATTTGTCTGGATGTAAATACTTTTGCAGGTCTTTATACCTTTTAGCTAGGTCATTTTCATTTACATCATATGTTTCTTCTATTCCTAATAACTTGAAATAATTGCTATTTTTTTTGGGTTTTTGTAAGATATTACAATTTGGACAAAACAGATTGGAGACTAATTGTTTATTTTCTTTACCACATGACCAGCAGGAGAGGCGTAGAATTTGATGTGAAACAGGATTTCTAAGAATGTTATTTTTGTATAGTCTGCTAATATTCATGGTACTCTGTATAACACCAGTAGATAATTATAAATATAAATATTATAATAAATTTTAAATGGAATTCATTAAATAATCATTACTAATATCGTTTTTAACACCACATAACACTGATTATTTTCCAGAAATGGCATTTACACCTGCAATCAGCTGATCATTGACATTATCGTTTCTTTTGTCAGTGTCAGCTGTCATTGGAACATGAAGTGATAGAAATTAAATTGTTGTTGTTGTTTCTTGTTCTTTTTGGGTCTAATATCTTTTGGCTAGTTAAAAATCTTTAAAACTTATAACTTCGGCAACATTATGGTGTCTTATTTTACGATAGATGCGATTGGAGAAGTAACGAATTTTCAGAAGGAGATCTCCAACATGATGCATGGTTTTGGCGATAATCCTAATCCCAACGCAGCTACAGTCGTTTTAGTGGAAAATATTGTTTTACAACAATTGAGATCGATATTACAAGAGGCTCTTAATAATTCTAATATGCGAGGAGGTAATGCTATATCCAACTATGATATAATATATTTGATGAGAAAAAACACCGTGAAACTTAAACGATTGCATGATTACCAGTTAAAATTGGACCAAATAGATAAAAATCGTAGCTCACTAACTGTTCCATCTTCCGAAAGTCTTATGTCAAACATTATTATGGAGGATGAGAAAGATCCAACTATAAAAAAAAGAAGGACACACATAGATATCATAAAAGATTTTGATGAATTTTCCGAGGTGAGTGAAATCAAATTTGATGCTATTGATTACTTGAGGAAAGTGAGAGCTGCAAAGATAACAGAATCAATGTCATTTGAGAAGTATGAGGCTTATCACAAAGCAAGATGTAGTTCATTCCGTTCAAGTTATGGACTTGGAAAAGGATTTGTAAAGTTGGAAAGATGGATAAATCCCACTAAAGAATTGAAGATCACCCTGCCAGCTTTAGAAGTGCTCTGTTTCATAGCATATGAGACTGTTGCGGAATTGGTTGATGCAGTATTTTTGATTCGACAGGATGCTAAGAAGAAAACTGGTGATCCATTTGCAAAATTTGAAGGTGGACATTTCTGCAACCCTGTCAGTTTAAATAATTCTGTTTATATTAAATCGGGCTATGAAGGAGTTCCTGCGATAACAGTTGCTGAACTAAGAGAGGTATTGAGAAGATATTTTACACCCCGAGTTGGTATGAATGGATTATTTTATAGAAACATGAGTCAAGATTTGCCCTTAAGATATATTGCTATATGATTGTTATAAATTAATAAGGTTTAGAATAAAATTTGTATTGTAGTCTTCATCTTTTATTAATTATACCAATTTGTTTCAAGCCACTTCTAAACTGCAAATCCAATACTAGTCTTCATAATTAATTAAAGAAACATAATTTTAAAAATTATTTGCATATTTCATGCAGATCCTTTGCATGTGGTTTGTGTTTTACATATTTTTAAGCTGCATGCTTAATACACCATTTACATATGTACGATTCTCACCTGTTAAAACAAATGGGTGTTTCTTTTCAAACAGTTCAAAGCAGGTGAGAATGGTGGTGCTATCACCTACCCTACATGATTGAAGCTGTGTATATTTAAACTATGTATTTCTTTTTTATTATACACTATTAAAATATGTGTTTCATATCTTATTCTTTACTCAGAAGAACAATGCACAAACACAAAGTACCTACCACTCCCTAAATTAAAACACTAGGTGGCGACTGAATCGACTTAGTGTGTGAATTCAGTTTCATTGTGAACTGAATTCAGTTTATAAATACTATTCTCGTTCTGATTCAATCAAATATTGATTACATTATTTTTTTATGAATACGGTAAGGTATACCTAATTTGTTACTTCTTAGTTTTTGGGACCGAAATATTGTTGCACGCGATTTAAAGTAGGAAGTCGTATTTACATAGTTTGAAAATGTAAAAAATAAAATATCTATTAGATCAAGTTAATTAACACGGATAAATCCCGTGACAAGCTTTTATATAACATATAAAATGTATATGATGTAATTATGTTTTATATTGATAGCAAAAATTTTAAATTTAATGTTTATTTATTATTTTTAGCGTATTCAATTAAAAGCTTGTTTTTAAAAAAGTTTTTTCACTTTAAATTTCTTTGTAATAATGTAATAAATATAGAGAAACCCAACGTATTTCATTATCATTCGTTATCAAGCGGCAGCTGTAATGGAAGTGACAACTTGGTTATTGAACGTGCGGTCACCCACCACCGCGCCGCCCCACATTTCCCCAACAACAATCAAATATAAAAACCCATTTTAAATTCATCGAAACTACAAATCAAGGGAAAATGCGCAGAATCGTGTGTAATGAAAGCTCTTTCAAGGTTACGTTAAGTTTGTGTTTGACTTCAAGTCTAATTTTCTGTTCCAATTTAAAGTTTTTAAAACTATTAGACGAAAGAATTAATAAGAATTTCCGGTCTCATTATTTTGAGACTAATCTACGTCGACATAATTTAATATTATCATAGTTATACTTGTGATTTTGACCACACGATTAAGAGCCATTTTGTGCAGAGTGGAGAAGTATGAACTCTATTTTGATTGATTTGACTGCACATTTGAATTAATGTAATAAGAGTCAATGAAATCATTTATTGCTATAAATCTTCTGAAGTTTTAGAACCAAATACATGGTTCATTGAAAAATATATTATAAGTACTTGTAGTCTCCAAGTAAAATCTCTGTGATATACGGACAAAAAGACGGATTGAAAATCGTGATATTTTCTTTTCGTTTTTGCCATTTGACTATAAAACCCTAAATACAAACGAAATCTCTTAAGATTAATTAGCTACCCAATAGGGATTTCGCAAAAGAAAAAATTAGTAGCAGGGCTAGGCTCATGCTAGATTAAACTTCAACAAATGCTGTTTCGGAGATAGCAAAGTTTTGTAGTTTCCTAAATCGTTTAGGGATAAGTAATCCATGGTTCTAATGTCCCTGTAAATTGGCGGTCTTCGACTGATGGATGCCATTTGTTCCCAAGATTAAACTTTGGGAGAGCTAATGGATACCTACCTATAGATAAGTTACGTTATTTTGAAAATTAATTATTTGGATGGTAATCATTAATTAAACTTGTATAATTTGTATTCGTAGTAGATAGTACTAACGTATTATAACAATTGCTTATAAAATGATACAAAACAGAAAATTTTGGGTGGGTAGTCCTCAGATTTTTTTATATATTAAATTTCAATTTGAATTTATTTTAAAAGTTTGAAGATTAATTTGGTTTTACTGGCATATATTAGTTTATAATATTGTTGGTTAAATTTTAAAGATTGATAAAACTATAATTTAATTAGAAATAAGTGGAAGACGTACAAAAACATCTACTAAAATATAGGCACTTAAACTAAATACATATATATAACTCATAGGTAATAGATACAAATAAAATATAAACTTGGTATGTTCTCCTTGTATGTTGAAGCAACTGCTTTAAGTGGACCAAAGACGGGTCCAAGAAGCGTCAAGGGTCCTTCAGACCCCTGCCAGTTGCTCGGAGAAGCCCAATCTTAACGATTAATTGAGTGGGGTGAAAGGAAAACCTACTTAAATTGGCTATCGTCTCCAGGGGCGCTACTGTGAAACCATTTTCGAAAGACGTTTTATTGCTACAGATAAAATTATGTCGTGGACATTGGATGTGTATGTAAGATTCAGACTGAGTCATTTTAAGATTACGACAAATATGTAGAGCACAAATAATTCTTAATACATTATAATAATAAATAATCTTAATTTTCTTATTCATGTAGATATTGCAATTTCGTTTCAAATTTTACTTTTTTCTTTTACTGTCATTTAGTATGAAAATTGCATTGTGCAACTCTCCCTGCGCCGAAATTGGCTGAAAAACTGTTCGGAGTTTGATGGTTCTACCGTCTCCATAGTTTTGGGACCTCTGGGTACATAGCTAAGTCTTGATAAACTCACCTACATTTCAAAACAAAAGAACATAGATTATGCACATAATAATTGAACTTCGCACCGTACAATCAACAACGCATCAACCTACCAAAATACAATGCAATTTCGAGACCATTAAAATGGCATAGAAACCCATTTAGGTCTACTTGATTGATAATCAGCTAACAGTACGTAGTTATAACGAAAACAATTAAATTTTTCGGTATCGTAGTAGTCCCCCGCTATTCCATATTTATTGTACTTAGATATTGAGGTCAGATCTTTGGGTGCTTTATTAGATTAGATTTATTTCAGAATCAGTGATAATGATGAGCTGAGTGTAATATTAGCATAAGGTATATATTTACTGAAACGAATAAAGTAATTAAATTAGTTCAATTAATTACAAGAGTTATTTCGGTCACTTATAAAAGTATGGTTTTCAATGTTATTCACGGTTAGGTATGTATGTATGTATTAACTGCTTGTAAAATATTTACTCATATGAGGTGGGTGAGGTTTTATGTTATTGTTATTTTAGTCATAAATAAACTACACTTTCACTTTCTTACTATTTAAAAAATATTTTTAACCTACATTATCTCTGTCTCGTCATTGAGCGAAATAATTTTGCTTAAGAATTATGATTTTTTTGTACGTCCAAACGATGAACAATGAAGACAAGTTGTATGTATGAAGAGTTTAATACGAAGTTTTTCTCATACTCGGGCGATGGAGCAGCAACCTGTTCTTATAATTATCTGAAAATCAATCCACCAATAAGCAGATGATAAAAACGTAGTACTGTCTTTGTAGGAACTTGTGAAAATACTGATTGGTTAAGTTTTTCAGTAGAAAATCCAAAAGAAAATATAGAACTGAAGCAAATTCGTTTTCACAGTACCCAACGAAACGAAGTGGTAGATAGGTACACTAGCACGTGCTAGCTCTAAAACTGCAATGAAGTGGGCTATGCAGACTTCTGGAAGTTTCTACGAGGGTACTAAAGTAAAAGCGCATGCTCTACAATCTACATAAAACCCAAAACCATGATATTACTTTTTTCTGTGTAAAAATAACTGTCATATAGAAATTTAGTACTTATTGTACTGTCTATTTTCACGATTAAACTTTTAATATGAATAACGAGAAGACCTGTAACAAACCGAATGTATACGGAACTGAGTAACGGGTGCGCCCTCTGGTACCGAGTA
>JADGIL010004881.1:14806-31035 GCA_020352625.1 Cactoblastis cactorum | reverse complement strand
ACAAAATAGAGAGAAAATAATCTAAATATATATATATAGGAAAATAGGAATGCAGCCCACATTATGGCTCCGTGCACACTCCAGAATAATCTGAACTCCGACTCCAAAATAAAAAAGGAATCATTAAAAAAGGAGTTTCTCAGTTTGACCTGTATGTATGTATGTCTTTCCGCTATGATCTCGCGTTTTTAATACTCAGGAGAAGGATTTGATACTTTAACCGCCTTAAAAAAATGAGATTTATTGAAGGCGGTTCCCTTTTTTTTTTTTAAGAAAACAAATTATGTACCAAATATATTCAATGTACACGGTAACATCCGTAACTTACCAGCTAGCGGCACAGTGTGGGAGTCGGACTTGGACGGCTGGGGCGCCGTGCTGTACATGTATTTAAACAGCAGATCAGACACGCTGCGAGGGATGCCGCCGCCGCGGTCCGAAATCTGAGAACAAACAGACAAAATATAAATAAACTGGCCGACCGTGCCCACTGAGAGAATGGGCCGGCTCGACCGGAGCAGTACCACACTCCCACAGAAGACCGGCTATCAGCCGCCATGCTCCGTCCGGTGAGTGGGAGAGCCGGAGGCCCCGCCCTCCCCATTTGGGGAGGGTGGGGGCTCTTTAAAGGCCAGCAACGCTTCTGTGACCTCGCGGATGTTGGAGTTGTCTATGGGCGGCGGTGATCACTTAACATCACGTGACCCGTCTGCCTCCCTCTTACATTAAAAAAATAAAATGGAATTTCTAGAGTTTGAAAAATTGGCGAAATTTTATCTCGTTAAGGCCTTAGAACTCGAGATATGTTAACAATAGTAAGTTACTCGCGCACGAAGTTGCGGACATAAATTAATAGTTAATAATTTCATACTTCATTGATAATATGATAAGTAGCTGTAAGAAACAACATAATTCACCTGCAGTTTCATTTCGCTTTAGCTGTAGGTGCTGCCTAAAATATATTGTTACTTGGGTTACAAGAAAGTTGTAACCAAGTAATGTTCGTAGCGAGGCCCATAAAGTCGAAGTCGGAGGTCGTCATCGTATCGTAAATCGCGCTCCAATTTGTTTATAGCGATTGCAGGGCTTGGCGGCAGGTATTGACAATGACATTGGTGGTTACTTATTACTGATTACAATATCATGTAGTATTGTAACTGGACTAAAATTCTCTAAAAATCACTGTTTTTTTTTTGCTTGAAATAAATTGCGTGTGCATCAATATATTTCACGTGTCAGACCAACACTGCCGAAACGCTGTTTGCAATAACGCAGGCTATTGTAAGAAATTAGCCTCATTGTTTATAAATTAGAATATTTGCTCTATTTTAAAATGCCTTTTCTGGTTTTACAAAATTCTAATTTAAGTTACGAAATAAGAATATGACACAAAGAGAGCTTTTAGTCCAATCTAGAGTAGTACCTACATTGAAAGTCATTGATATTACTGGATATTTCGGTGGTCAAGTATACCAGACTCGCGAAAGTTTATTTACATGGCATTGTCGGGAGATGTAGATAAATAAATATGTGCGAAGGTCGCGATAAGTGGTCCTATGGCGCGGCGCTTCCTGCCGCGTGGCGGGCACGTGCAGGATGCGCGGCCACCCTCATGTCTACTCACTGCATATATACAAAAACGACCCGATGCAATATTTCATAACTATGATATAACTTAATTATTCTTTAAACGTCATACATACAAAGGGAAGGGTGGAAACTAATAAAAACAAAATAGTTACTTGGTCTTTTAAATAATATAACAACCTATTTCTTTTTTCTTTATGTAAGAGGTTGGCAAACGAGCAGGCGGGTCACGTGATGTTAAGTGATCTCCGCCGCCCATAGACAACTGCAACACCCGCGGGGTCACAGAAGCGTTGTCGGCCTTTAAAAAGCCCCCGCCCTCAAACTGACGAGATATCACATAAGGCCGTTATAACTTTGAAATATGAAGATTCGCCATCACGGCTTTGCATTTCCTCCTCGTGTCAGCGAGGTCACGGATGATTAATGTATTCATGAATTCTTAAAGTTATTCTATTTTTGGTGCGAAGCATAGCCGTAAAGTATGACAATTTACAATTGAAAAGCGGCTACGAAAGTGCAACATAAGAAAGTATAATTCTTTCCTGGTGTGATAAACGGCGACATTCATAAGGTGAAGAAAAAAATTAATTCGTGAATTCCTTAAGTTATTGGCACAAAAACGGAAAATTTAAGACGTGCCAAGTCAGACAATGCGAAGTGGTGTTAATCTCTCCACGATCAATAAACTCTCTGATTACACATTCATGGAATACCGAGTCGAGCTTGCACTCACACGAGCCGGGGAGAGAAAGACCTTTTAACTTACAATATGGCAACATTAGCCTTCACTATGTGCAAAGATATGTACGTATAAAGATATAAATATATTGCATAAAAAGGTGCTTTTTCCAAATCACAATGTCTAATTGTAAATATAGTTTCAGAATAAATTATTTCCAGCTTTTTGCACCATGGAAGCCATCAGAAGTGCCAGCATAGGCTGCTTTATAAATACATACATATACTTATATTCCGTAGTTCATGAGTTTAAGATAGCAGCTGATATTTTTTCCAGGATTTTATAAACCTACATTTTGTCATTAATGAAAATTATATTTACCAAGGTTATTTTGGCATTGTTAACGAACCGGACAAAGATCATCCGATATTTCATCGGATGTGACTTATCAGTTTATGTCAGCAGCTCATCGAATCCACGGCACGTATCGTCGTGGAAATCAGTCATTCATACCTACTTAAATATAAGTAAGTGAACAGGAAGTTAATTTTGATTGTCACAGCTTGACACAATTGTTATGAATTAGGATTAATTATTAATGTCATAAAATGATACACAATGGTTATGATTTATTAGAATAAGGAGGTATTAAATTACATGTTGTTCATGTAAGGTTTATCAAATAGGCATGTGTCATAGTGATCAATTAGCAACCTAAGTATAAACACAAAGAGTGTGTCACACAGAAAAGGAATGGAGATGACGAAATTAGTTTCACTGTGGCTAGCGGTTTGAGGCATATGGGTCAACAGACGCATAAAAGGCGGCCAACTGATCCAGATAACCTAAAAAAATGTGGCAGCTGACCGTTTCCTATACTACTGTTAATTGTTCGACTCGAGGCCGGTCGAGGTGACACGCACCAAATTGGCGCATCTGTCTGTCCATAGGCGAAGAGGCGTCATCTGCTCACCATTAGACAAAATATCTATAAAAAGTACACTGATTATAAGACGTAAACAAAACAAGAGGTGATTTATTACCAATGGGGATTCAAATTTCAAAACTTTTTTCAGATATTTTATAGTCTGCATAATAATACCACTTCTGTATTTTATTAGAAAATGAGAATTTTCATCATATCATAGAATGTTTGTATTGTATATTATGTGGTCGTTCTAAAATACTGCTAGTCTGTAGCTTGATTAATATTTATTTTTTTAAATATTGACTTGAAAAAGTGCCAATGAAGGTCTAATTTCTGAATAAATATTTTGATTATGAATGATTTTATCAGTCATGATAGTATATGCTATTATTCATAATAATTCACATTCAAATCTATTTTTACATATTTTAAATGACAGAAGAACACATAAAGAAACACGATTAACAATCGAATCTTGAATTTGAGGTATAAAGCCATCTCTTATAAGCATGTGAATGAAGTTAATAAGCCTTTATTCAGATGCGACTCCACGAAATCGGGCTCCGATCTCACGCCGTGACAATCTTCGGGTTTGACACACATGACACTCTGTATAGTTGATTCCGATGACACATCTCGATTCCTCGTCGCCCATTTGAAACGAGTGACCAGACCATAATAAATGATAATCTCCTGTGGCATTTTATGCCTTTATTTCACAATTGCTTACCAACTTCCTTTAGACAGCAATTAGAATGCTTTCTTTAATAATGGTGTTAAATTTATTTATATATGTAAGCTTTTTATAAATACTTTGGTGAAAATAATACTTAAGCTAAAAGCTACAAATTCTTGTGAAGTGCTTATTACTTATGAAATGCTACTTATTTTTTTTAATCATAAATCTTTAATACTCTTACCAACCCATTAGTGATGTTTCTCTGGAAGGTTTGTAGTCAATTACAATTATTTAATTTACGTTTCTGTTATTCATTTAACTTTATTCTGGACTGTTACATCATTATCATCAAAAAGCAATATTCAGAAGTAACCAGTTAAAGTTTTATAAAAATTAAGATATACTTACAATTATCCTTTTAGTTTGTCTTTACGATTCCTTTTTATGCTGGAGGTTGTAGATGTTGCGTATAAGAGTTACTTGAAGAACAAATAAAAACACCGGCTGTAAACTTTCCAACACGCACCTGCTCTTCATTCAACTCCAAACATTGTGCACAATGAGATCTATTCAAATGTTAAATAAGAATTGCTTACGTTAAGCAGCAGTAGCTCTATATTGAATTAACATGAAGGAGGAACAATGCTCTCGTCGATATCTCAACCCAATTTTTGTTAAAGAAGACAACAAAGTTCTTCCTTGTGTGAAGCGACTGACAAGTGAACACCCTCACAAAGATGATCGACGGTTGGTTGTGCCAAACAAAGGTGAACATGGCCAGAGATCAGCTTACATCGCTCGCAACCACGTCACTGGCTCTCGCGTTCATCCGGGCACGGAGCACAGAGCGGTGCGCCTCGGAATACACTTTTGTGACTCGACGACGAGTATTATCGCGCGATCAGGGAGCGGAGATGCGCCTCATAATGCCTTCAGATAAACCCGCTTTGTGTCGTGTGTTCTCTTTAATAAGAATAGTCCATGAAAGGAGCTAGCAACGCAACAGGTACATGCCCCCGCGATTATCTCATAGTTTAGATGACGTGTGGTTGATTATTTACAATCTCTGCTGGGACAAGATTTTTGAACATTCAGTTGTATATATACATATGCCACGTATGATAAATAGTTATATAACGATTTATCAATATAGTTGCAATGATGCAACGAGAACTGTTGCATACGCATATGAATCAAGCTTGTTGTGACTGGGCGCATGCGCCGCGAGCCGCGACACGTTTGGGAGCACTGAATTAAACAATCACTGCTGACTCATAGTACCGGTTGCCTATAGAGACAACAGAAATTATCTTTGTCTAGTTTATTTCGCAGACAAAACGTCATGTTACTCTGATAGTATATTTCAAAGTTGTTTTAAACATTTGATACATTAATACTACATTTTAACAGTTCTGAAGTACAATTGTCACAGATAAATTGTTAAATGGGGCAAAATAAACTAAGAATCGTAAACGACAAGGTAAGTAAGTATTTTGTAAATTTTCACAATTGTATGTTTTAAACATTTGATACATTAATACTACATTTTAGCAGTTCTGAAGTACAATTGTCACAGATAAATTGCTAAACAGGGCAAAATAAACTAAGAATCGTAAACGACAAGGTAAGTATTTTGTAAACTTTCACAATTGTATCCATTAAATCATGTTATTAATCCTTCCTTATAACTTTTATATATAGATAATTACGCTACGATAATAAAAAAAAAGATTATTCTTTTGCTTCTAAGCCAAAAAATCATGCAGTGCATCCTCTTTAATCCTTTGAATAAACGTTTCAAGAGAGCGAGGCGACTTGCGCAAACGTATTGTTTGTCAGATTGTGTGTGGTGTGTGGTATCGGTACGGAGTACCTGCAGCGTGCAATATGGAGCACGCGATAGAGCGGGCCACCAACGAGGCGGCAACAAAGGAAGCTCGCGATCCCATTCTCGCAATCCGCGATGCAACCCTAATAACTTACTGTCTACCCACTGTCTCTCCTGCCGGATGTACTATTTAGTACTGCAACATTCTGGCCGCAAAGTCGAGTACTATATTAGTCGTTATCTTTTTTCTTGATCCCTTACAAAACAAGTATAATTTTATAAATATGTATGTATTTGCTACTTATTGAGCTAAAATTATTAATAATTTTTTTTGCTAAAACTATTAAAAAATTAATAATTATCGAAAAAGAAAATTTACTTATAGTTCATATTGCATGTTGCTTTACACCCTGACATATTCGATCGTTATGTTATTACATTATGTCTGGAAGATGCTGAGCCAACAAAATGAGAGCTCCTATAATCGCTACACGCAAGGCAGTATCTCCTACATGTTCGGAATTTATTTGATAGCTTGCTTTATGGTGGCCATAAACATAAGGCCGATATTGTAGCTAGCTGTGTCTCAATTAGAACACTATCTACTGTTGGACACTACGCGGCCACTGTAAAGAGAATATCTTCTTTATTAACCCCACTAAGAAATGCATCTCGGGGATTTATTATTTAATAATTTGATTTTAAATAAATTTTAAGTTTTCACATACCTTACAAATGAGTGCACAGACTTTGTTGATGTTGTGGGTGGTTTGAATGAAGCGAATTTATCTACCTGCCAAACTGTTGATCTTGAGAACTTATTTAACTTGATCTCTTTTAAAGTATAGTTATTTTGTTATTAAATATAATTATATCCTAATAATATCAGGTGAAAAAAATATATCTCTTTAAGAAAATATTCCAATAGAACTCAATTGTTGAAACTGAGTACTTTAACCGGGTAAATTAGGTTTATTTTTATTTCGAAAGTCACGGGATGAAACCGCGAGATGGTTGCTAGTATATTACTTATTATAATAAAACTTTACCAAACATATAAGTGTCGTATCTGTTCATAAATCAGCTTTATGCTTTTTTTAAATCTGCTTTATGATTTTCAGCGATATGTGGATTTAAGACTAAAAAGCCTGCTGGACAAGCCTTCTTTTTTTGTTATTACCATTATTCAACTATTTTAGGCATAGCTATATCCAAGATTTATTTTACTGACAAAAAAGTACTTACATACATGACATTTGTGGCTGATGAGAAATGAAAAGACGATTAGTTAACATAGCATAAATCACTATAATGTCGCAGGTGTGCCTGTGCATGCTATTAACAGTTTAAAAAGTAAAGATTGTTCTGTTATATAGTATACCTTGACGAGGTTTATAATCACTGATCAATGCAAATCAATTATGTTAGTGAAATAAAACCTCCAAAGCTACAACTTTTGAAGCGCGTTATGTAAGAATCCTAAGATAGTAAATATAGAGACAAAATTATACTAACAAATTTTATCGAACACGTCACTCACACATAAACATAACAGTAGGATCATTTATTGTTCAACGTAAACCTTACTTTAATTTATATTTGCTCAACTTTTATTCTAACATTATTTATTATTTGTGAAAATACATATTTGATAATGTTTATTGAAATTCGTCAAAGAAGAACAATATGTTCAAACAATTTGAACCAGTATAATAGAAAACTTTTAAGTATTTAAGTAGAGCATCTAATGCAGTTATTGAATAAAGGCGAAGTATTGATTTCACTGTTTCATCGGCAAAGTATCGATTAGATTGCGTAATGGCCCACGTTGAGTTGATATCCGAACCCGATGCTCAATGCGGCCACTGCAAATCGACCCAATGATGCAAGTGACTCGATTAGAAAATGAGATGGCCCGTGCGATATTTGAACTCAATTGATTTGCTTACATAATCGCAGTCGGAAACAATGCTGGCACCAAATTTAACAAAGTACAAAACTAGCTAAGTAAATAATAATTGTTTGTTATAATAACTGTTTTTGTCTAACAGAACAATCAAAAAGGCATGCGGCCCAACCGATGGGTGGCCTCTGCAGCTTATGAATATACCTAACCCTTCAACACACGCGTTAACGGTCGATGAATTTTTAACCCTCTTTTTGGAAAATTTCCATATTGTAGTTTAGAGGGAAAACCACGGCAAGGAGTTCATTGCACCAACATATCTTAGAGTACATGGTTCCTCTGAGTTAAGTTATAAATTAATTAATATTTTCTCGCAGTTACAGAAACAATGTTATAACAAAATTTAAAAATTAAAGAAACCCTCTACACAATATAACAAAATACATGTCAAACATACCCCTCTTTTGCGACGGGCGGCGGTTAAAACATAGAAAAGAACACTCTTGATTATGTCACCTTTCTAATAAAAAAAGAATTATCAAAATCGGTGCATCCATTTGAGAGCAATGATCATATGATGCCACGGACAGAATGACACACACACACACTCAAGTCAAACGTATAACACCCATCTTTTACGTCGGGAGTTAAAAATAGCAGAACTTGATAGTAGATTCTTAACTACTATTTCATGTAGCTTCCTAATTATTTGATACGCAGACGTCGTTTGAATTGAAATATATGAGCAACAAAACAATGGGTGTAGTATTTTTGTAAATTTGAAAATTACAAGGTTTGTCTATGATCTTATCATTGTCAAATGCACAGCTACAAACTACTTGTTAGACTGCTTTTAGACTAGAGAAAAAGTATTTGATAAAAAATTATCTTTTTTTTTCATACTTTATGATTTTCAAGATTTTTATAACAAGGAATAACAAGGAGGCAAGTTAAAGCTTGACATAATATACACTAGTACCTAGAGGGCCGTGGGCTTAGACCGTATTTTAATAGATAATTAACACGACTCCGAGTTGTGTTACTTATCTATCAAATAGAATCTCGGCATGTTAATACATGTTACCTATATTTTATATGTAATTAATGTTCAATTTAGTAATTTATTAAAGCTTTTAATATCAGTGAATAGCAAGAAATTTGAAAAAACATATGTATACCTACATTAGTAAAACATTTAATCATAACAAAGAGGTCAATAGAAATCGTGACACTGGCAAGGGACTTATTTAAATAACAAAGTTGATGTTGGACCAAGTTTCATTAATTATAACTCTAATAAAAAGTAATAATCGTTGTTAAATAAATTAATCTTTAATCTAGACACCAAACATTATTTGTTTTTTTTTTTTTTGTGATTGTGAAATAATTAAATATGGGGTAACTCAAAATAAAATGCGATCTATAAGTTAATCTGACACTACATATGTACTTCCAAGAACTGACAATTAGGATTCAGTTTCCGGATTCAGGTTGTAATTTATCTATTCTAGTAAAATAGGAAAGGAGATTCATTAAAGCAGTTTATAAACAAGTACTGGGAAGGTCAAGAACATATGGTTCCGATATATTTGAATTCTGTGAGGGGAACAAGCTGCGACAAGGTCAATGCACTGCTTGACGAAAAGGAGGGTTGTCACCGGTGCGTCGGAGAATGTGCCGCACAAAAGGTAGTGAAGACGCTTGTACACTCTCGTGTTAGAGCTTTAATATCGAATATGAATGGCCTATATACATATTTATTCAGTGTATAAATGCGTATTTTGGTATTCGATTTAGAACTCAGAAATTTTTGTATTATAATAACTTAAGTATGTGAAATCCTAGCATGCTATCCGTGCAGCAAATTCTGTTGTAATCCATACAGTAGGCATCCTTACTGTTTTGAATAACTGACATATAGAATCCATCTTGCGCATTTACAATATATAGTAAACAGGATGATATTGCAGTCGCCTTGCATCGCGGAGTGAAGTGAAATCAAATGAGACCGAGCGAGGACATCAGGTATGTGAATATTATAACAACCATCTTCCCCCACGAGTCCTCAATAAGAGTATAGAAGCGGCACAAAGGAGTATCGACTCCTGCGCACCTCGCGCCCCCAAAAGCGAGCGCAGGTGAGGGGTTGCTTCCTTATACCGAGGGGTACTTTCACTCAGATGGAAATAAACATAGGCTTATCTAATCTTGGGTAAAACCCAATTGACGAATTACTTAACCAAAGACTGTAATAAAACAAATCAACGAAATTTACGGTGTAATTGATTTTAAATGCTATTATTTAACTGATTAATAGATCTACTTTAATTAACCTGACTTTATTTGTGTAACATTCATTGCCTGATTAAGAGTAAATTGTGGTCGAAAAATCTGCGTGTGAGGTCAAATTATATATAATACATATCGTACAATATCCTATTTGCTACTAGCTTTTATTTACATGCATCTACATACTACTTACATGATGTAAAAAGTGTTATTGCTAAAGGATTTAACAGAAGAATATTAACGTTACGTCATTTAGAAACATCTTTTGAAAAACATATTTATTTACAATATGTATTAAGTTTCTTACAATATACATTATGTGTATTTTGTTATATACGTAAATAAAAAGATCATATTATTTTTTGCAAACCTACGTGCCTATACAAGACATAACCCGTGCCCTTATACTACTTACGTACTTGAGATATACGAGATTGCAAAAACCTGCATATAAATTAGGACTATTACCGATAATTTATTGTTAATCAAACAATAGCCACTCTGAGAAGCAGCGTGTCGGCGAGATATTAGATAAGAGACTGGTAGCGGCACAATCGGCTGTCGGTGACTCAAGCGCACTCACTACCGTTCATAGTTGAATGGTTCAGAATAATTGAACAAGTTATTTATAAGTTTCCTCCTTAGAAGCAAATCGTGTGCGCAATCGTCGCCGGATGCCGCCACCCTTCGGAGAGCATGCCTTCACAAAGGTATTTAGTCTATTTAAAGACATCCTGCTTAGTGCGGGGCCCGGCTCCGCTCGCACGTGCGTCAAGTGTCCTGCGCCCGTCGACCTGTCAATTACTGTCACCTTCATTCACCTATCTCGCGGTTACAGCATCGCGTCTCTGTTCCGATAAGTCGAATGCACCTCCATCGCTCCGGATCTCATCACGACGAACAGCTCCTGTCGGTTTTGCAGTTACAATGGACATTGTCAGTTCGCTTTTCATTGGAGTCCATATTGTTTTACTTTTGCAGCGCATGGATCTTACTTACGCATAATACGAGTACATATGACAAATCAACAAATGATTTGACTTCAGGGAAAACAAAAATTTAAACATTGGAGAATAGTAAGTATACCTATACATATAATAAAATTGTAACTGAACTATGTCTATACATCGCAGATATTTAAAAAAAATATATGTTCTCTTTATAGGACTGAAACGATTGTTTTAAGAATTTTTGTCTGTCTGTGTGTTTGTACACGCATCACATAAAAATTACCGAACAGATCTGGATGAAATGGCACAGCGATGGACGGACAATGACCTAGATTAAAAGACAGGCTACTTTTTATCCCGGAAAAATGTACGGCTCCCAAGGATATAGTTTATTGTAACCGACCAAGGGGCTGACAAGATATTAATCACCATTATTCGGATGAAGTTGCGGGCATTAGCTAGTGAATAATAAGATGGATCATGTAATATAAATTTATCTTACAATTAATTTTTAGTTTTCCAACCCCAGGAATATACAAAATGAGAAGACGTTTTATAACACCATAATTAATTATTCCAAACATTATAAAAACAATAAAAAGATGAATACAAGTTAAAATAAAATCTCAGGAAATTGTAACGCATAATCAAACATGATATTGCTTCACGACGGCAAAATTTATCGAAGGAGCATATCTGACAATATAATGGAGTTGGGAACAATACAAGCGATTATAAAGATCAGTGAAGCGGAGATTATGGCGTTCGTAGAGGACGAGTAAAGGAGCGGCCGCCGCGGACCGCGGAGGGTAATGGCTTGGAGCCATTCACTTGTGTTTCATGCACCGCTACCTGAAATCTGAAACATCGTAATCTAGTTCGTATTAGATCTTCTTATTCATAGCAAATCATTATTCATACAATCACGGGCATCCCACCTGATTTATATAAACTAGCCGACCTGTGCCCATTTTGTTGGGCATTAACATATAGCCTAGTACTTCTGAATAATGTAGCTTGCTGAGTGTGAAAGAATTATCATGGTTAGTTCAGTATTTCCGTAGATTAGCCCTTACAAACAAAAACAAACAACACATAAACAAAAAAAAGTTACAAAGTTTACGTCTTTATTATATTAGTTTAGATTTGGTATACGTATAGTATATAATTTGTAAGATAAGTGAGATAGGGTAAAATACATTCTGAAACAAGGATTCTTCTGAAGCTAGTAACATTATTTTTAAAGCAACAATCTTACTTAGTACATCGATTTCTAAACAAACACTTTTTTATAGGGGTATGGAGCCTGCTGCTTGCTTTTTTAGTCTACAGCATTAATGGGCTGGCTCGTCCGGGGAAGTACCACACTCCGACAGAAGGCCGACGCCTGAATGGCGGCTATCAACTGCCATGCTCCGTCCGGTGAGTGGAGAGCCGGAGGCCCAACTTCCCCGCCCTCCCTAAATGGGGAGGGTTTTTATAGGGTTTTTTTTATAGGCCAGCAACGCTTCCGTAGCCCCGCGGGTGTTGCAGTTGTCTAAGAGCGGCAGTGATCACTTAACAACGCGTGACCCGCCTGCTCGTTTGCCTCTCTCTGATATAAAAAAAACACTCCAAAGAAGAAACGGCAAAAAGGAGTTCAATATAAGTATTTAAAACACAAAGGTAGCATAATTATTATTATTATTATATAATACCATGATATGTGTACTTAAACGAGTGCGTCCTCATTTTATAACAAAGTAAGTACCTACGTCGCGGAATATTTAAAGATAAACGACGCAATAAAATCCGGATATCTATGGGACTTACTGAATGCGAGAACCTCTTGGTCCGTGCACGTGTGTCGGAAGGGTCCCGTGGATCCTCAGAGACGTATTATGGTGGGAACTTACCTGTGGAGTACAAACAAGTGTTTCCGGTCAGGGGCAACCGTATCCGGTGCGCTTGCGCAACTATAGTTCACTTGTTCGACGATTCCTCAGATTTTCAGCAGTTACGTAATTTATTGTCTCATGTAGAAATCGTAAAATAAAATTTCCATTAAGTATACTGTAATGGTTTAGTATTATGCTGATTTGAGTTAACATTATTTAATAAACAAATTGCTGCTGATATCAGCAGTAAATTAATTATGTCATAGTTGATTGATCGGGATGACTTATNNTATACAAAATATAGTTTACTATTTACTTAATTGATTATAACAAAATCTTATAAAAAAGAATGTCTTAAGATAAATAATTTACTTAACAATAAAAATCGACTTTAAAATAAATATTATAAGCATTAGTACATTTAGTTAGGTTTCACGCTTTCAATAGCCGTATAAAGCACCCCACCGACAGCGCGAACGTACAGTTGCGTTCACGAGTCTATATGAAAATTTAATTCGTGTAAAATTACAATTAGAATTTATCACCACTTATCATTAATAGCAGTTTAAAAATCATAACACTGTGGCATCAGAAATTTTAAATTAGAAAAGGTAATTTTAAATTTCTGATGGCACAGTGTTCATTGATTCAACTTTTCTGATTCAAAACTCAGTAAAAAAACCGAGTGTTTTCTTAATTTTGGAAAATGTTTGTTCAGTTGTAAAATAGCCCTTAATTTTTTATAATTACACAAAAAAAAACAATTTATACAGTTAAGTGTGTATCTGTACAGGCCCCAGGGCGTCTTTCAGCAAATGGTCACAATAATAACGAGTTGTGCAGGTGACGATGCCGCTCTATAGCGCTGATTACACCTCCATTCACAATGCCGCCTGGTGCCAACCTGTTTCATTTCAATACACGACACATTTCAATAAATCACATTTTTCTAATTGAAGAAAGTACTTACGTACCTTATACACAAAATAAATTCGAAAATTATATTATGATATACATATGTATTAAAGTAACTTAAAGACAGTAAATTGAAAAAATTTAATAAGTGTAAATACAGACACTTGAACATTGACAAAAATAATGCATTTCCTACTTTATTCTGATATAATATAAGTAATATTTTTATACACATATGCGTAAAAGTAAATAATTTTAGTAACTTAACACAGATAGAGATATCTACAACTAAAAATACCTATGTGCGTGTATTGCATATATCTACCTAATAATTTAAATTTAAAACAATGTTGTACTAATGTTAATACTAATTGTTGTCGTATTGTCTGAAACATAACATTTCCAATAAATAAATATTTTTCGAACTGAATCTACATTGCCAAATGTCAGCTTAGAAAGGTGAATAGAAAGTGTTTAAAATACAATTTACAACCATACAAACTAACAGGTTCAGTTAACAAAAAGCTTATAATAAATACAGTGTACTGAAACTTGAGGAGTGCCTATAGTAACCCATTGTTTTGTTCTCCATCATCATCATGACCAAGACCATTAAATTTGCTTGCTCAAGCATGATTTTATCGTTTGTTATTTAACTTTGATCAGTGGCTGACATCTTCATAATGATTTTCAATAATCATTATTTTATGAATCATAAACAATAGCAGTAATCACAAGGCTAATAATAACCTTCCTATACAATATAATTCGCTCTGCCGCACATTAAGAACCAAGCGGGTCAGATTCTAATTAGGAAGTAAAAAAGAAAGTGTATTATAACCTATTGTTCTTTAAATGTATGTATGTGCTTTACACATATAAATATGCCTTCATTAAATTGTTGTTGTCCGTTAAATAAGCATTGCTACAAAATAAACAATATTCTAAAACGATTGATAATGAAGTGATTTTTTAATAAATGTTAATTTCTCGCCATTAGGGAGATTAAATTCAGTATTTAGTAAAATAAACCGACTAAGGCTGATAAGATAGTTAATTTGTATATAAGTAATATTAAAATGTAAGTTTAGAATATATGTATATATATATAGATAAATGTATGGCTTTGTTTTAGGTATTGATTAATTTTAAAATGACAACGATATTTTATTCCTATTAATTGTTAAAATTCAACCTGGTTTTGTTTGATTACATCATCTTATGAAATTCTATCGTAACGCAGATATTTGATACTGCCATACCTACCTATACTTTTATGTATTCTTTGGACATAGGACAGCTAAAATAACTTGTAACTCACAAATTTGGCATCGAGAAAATAGAGATGAAATACAAAAGAGCAAACTATTAAAAAAATCTCTATTTGTATAAGGGTGTGAATTTTAGTGGTTGAAAAAATATGTATATAAAATTTGAGATGGTATTAAGATAAGTAAATGATGAGTATATATTTCATAAAATTTCTATCCTGAACTAAAAGCTATTTTCTAAATAACACGAAAACCACAATTTTTATGCAGACTGAGCAATTAACTCTATTTAATTGTTTCCGTATCATATTCTATTATTATATTACCGTTTACGTACTTATTTCGTTCATTAGTAAGTTATACTANNCTACATGAAAAATCATAGAATGACTGGAACTAGCGGAAGACGGAAAAGATTAATCAATGTAGCTAATTGATTCACTTCTTAGTCTGTCTCGTATGGAATTTAGGTACAGAATACCATTCAAGCATAGGATTTAACAGATATGATTTATTCTTATAATAGACTCACCCTATAAATTCACCCTATTTTAATGTTTTGCCAATTTTAATTTCATAAAACGTTGGTACATCAAAATTGTCGACATACTTTCAAAGAATACATGAGACTTTAGTGATGACTGATATTATTTATGGGCGACTCAGAACTGTAGTCCTCATCAAATCACAAATTTAAGTTCAAGACACGTCAAAGTGATTTACCTTTCGTTGGTACTAAAAATTCGAAGGCTATTAAACGGAACGAGATTTCTTCGGAGACGATGGTCCGTAAAAGTTTCGCAAGAAGTGGTCGTAACCCATTTTGGTTATAACGCGCCGTGACGCGGATTTTTACACGGCAAGCGGAGAAAATAGGGAGACAGAACCGCCGAAAACAACAATGAGGTACTGTTACCATAATGACACTTTATGAGCGCAAACATGGGCCGCAGTGCCGCCATATCGCATCGAATGCGACACGACCGTGGCATAAATTGAAAACTTTGCAGATAGCAACTCATCTGCAAATAATAGAGGTACATATGCAATTGACGTCGTAAATCTATTTAAGAGAAAAAAGATCAAGTTGACCTAATTTTGTACTTAATAAAAGATTTTTAATGGCATAATTTTTATGAAATTCAGTTCATAATTCCTAGGCCGGCTCGTCCGGGGAAGTACCACATTCCCACAGAAGACCGATGCCTGAATGGCGGCTATCAGCCGTCATGCTCCGTCCATTGAGTGGGAGAGCCGGAGGCCCAACTTCTCCGCCCTCTCCAAATGGGGAGGGCGGAGGTTTTTCATAGGCTGGCA
>JADGIL010004881.1:2150-14796 GCA_020352625.1 Cactoblastis cactorum | reverse complement strand
GCCTCCCTCTGACTTAAAAAAACAACTTATGTATGATTAGCCTGTTTATTAAAAACGTAAACAAAATTTCTCTCCTTATTTTACAGTCGCGATTGCAATTCACGAATATGGTCTGCTTTGTTTCCGAGTTACGCCGCTCTGGCATGCGGCATCGCCGACAGTGATGCCGCGGACAAAGGCACCCATTGCAACAGACGACTTATCGATGTCGACCTCCACTGACATTCGCTCTGATTCTTAGAATGGATTCAATTTATAGAGCTTATAACTTCCTGCACTCGCTCACATCAACCGCTTCAATTTGGTTTCAAAAATTAAATTTAGGTCTATCATAAAAGTTTATATTTGGCGTATAGTTTTGGGTAAGTACTGATACAAATTGTTTTCAGTTGTAATACGTACTATTTTGATTTTGTGTTCCGAAACATAAGCTACAATGCCCATAGCAAATCTCATAAATCTCATTATCAAAAAACTCAAGTGAAAAACCGAAAAGTGACACTAAAAATTTTCTATTTCCATCCGAGAGTTACCAAGGGTGCAGAAAAATGCATATTTACAACTGCAATAATATACTTACATGTGTATACTTCAAAAAATTCTACAATATAGATATATTAAAAAGTATTTTGTAACACGGCCCAGATCACGTCAGTGTGTCATGTTCAGGAAGATGAAGTTGTAAATAAAATGCGGTCTCGGCCACAAATTGCATTTTTTTTACTACATCACCTGAATTAAGACATCAACTTTCTTTACATTGCTCTGATGAGCCTTCGATGGTTAATGCTTATCTTTCAACTTTCTTCATTAAAACAATGAAATTGATGGAATTCGATAAAGCTTTCGATTATGAATAATGAAGTAAGTAAGGTAATGTTCAAGAGTTGCATATATTATTTACATTGCTTTATTGGTCGTAATTTTTTTAGGTAAATTTAGCTTCCGGGACATTGTTTTGCCGAATTTCTCATTTATCTGAAATAACAATTAGAACTTAGACATTTGAATAAATATTTAGAATTATCGTTATATCTATAGTTATATATCTGTTCTCCATTTCCTGAGATAAGCAAGAACTTATTACTTTTATAAGACTATAAGGGTTCGGTAATGTCAGGAGTCATAGTTGCGATGCTTGGGACCTTGTACCTCTCCATCACGGATCTTCCACCTGACCACCACTATTCCATCATGGTAAGGAAATGGAAATAGTACCAAGGTGAATATTTTTTAGTTTTATCACAAACCAGCTATTGTCCTTAGCCTTTCCCATTTGATTTATATACTTCATAACAGCATAACCCTATCCTACTAACGAAAGATTATGAGGATACCTATACGTAAGTATATATGGATGTACATATGTTTGTTACTCTTTCATGAAAAAACTATAATACTATATTTGAGATTATCATAAACAGCTAGAAAGCTAGAAAGACGAAGTGTGGAATTTTTTGTAACACTTATTGAGTACATTTAAAATTTAGTAAAAATGCCAAAATATTGTTGTTGTAAAAACGTATGTTGCAGGAACTCTTTGTTTGAAAAGTAAGTTCAGTGATAGGACCACATAGGCCGGGCTCGGCAGGTGGTCGGTGGCTTGACACGTATCAACGATGCTGGCCAAAGACCAGTGCTGCCGCCTCACTGCTCACTTGAGCAGCCGCACGCAATTGCCTCCCAGCGAACTGACGTTACTGCTTACTTACCTATAGGAAACTTGCTCACTAGCGGTGTGGTCTCACCACAATTTGATACAAACCATGTTTAAAATTATTGGCGTCTGATCCATTAGGATTTATATTATTAATGGATTATTCAGCCCCTGTTCATTGCTTTCATGCATGACATTTTTGCTTATAATTATGTCAAGCGGTGTCAAAACTAGATACGGATATTAACAAGAATATTTTTGAAGATTTGGCTATTGAATAAATTAAGGGCTAATTTAGGAGCATTTATTCTGTACATAACATCACATATGTGCAATATAAGTGGTAGGTCATAACCGAGAGTGGAGTGTGCGCTGGCCAGGTGCACCAATCTCGGCAGTTGTCGCGCGCACGCGCACCCTCACTGCGCTTTTAATAAATTTCAATACACATAAAAAAGGATCTATCAAAAGACGGCGACGAAATTAACCGGTGTTCGGGTGCAACTATGCAGCACTACTTTAGCGGAGATCGTTCGCCCTCCGCGAACAAAACACCGTTTGTTGGGTGTGCAAACAAGTTCTGATTAAATGAAAAGGTGTCCCGGAACGGGTGTGTCTGTCGGTTGCTCCGAGTGATTACATTTTATTTGATATCTAGCGGCGGGCACACAATTCAAATGAACAATCATTTTACTTTCCACCAATAATGAATAAAATATCACGCTGCAAAGGAAACAGTCGCGACCGAAATAACGTTGTTTATGTGACATATTGTTATTACTTATAGTACCTAAGTGACACAAATCTTGAATGCTTTATATACTACATAGCATTGTACCACATTATAAACCCTAGACTCTTTTCTTTTAAATCTTAATTATACTTTTAATATAAATAAGTAAATTTCGGTTTGCAACCCTGTAATTACGATGTACTTATATTTCTCCAATTCTACTTGGGATACTTAAATAAATTTCCTCAGTGTCTTTAAAACAGATAAATTAATCATTTTTCTAAATTCGATTTTATACATAATATCTATATACATTTAGTATGTACCTAGTTTATGTAACAAATAACTTTTACTTGGATAGTTCTATACGACTAAAAGTTCAAAGAAATAAGGTTTTAGTCATAAGAGAAGTTTAATTTAGATGTTATTCTTAAACACCCCTTAAACTTATTAAATATATCTTATATCTAGAAAATTATATGCTCGGAAGAGATATGATATAAAATAAGCTTTTGTCCGCGGCTTCGCTCGCGTGGAATTGGGTATTTAGCCTCTGTGTTATTTTGATGTACATACTTGTAACCTACTTATATTACTATTAGGTTTCATCCAAATCCGTCCAATAACTTTTTTTTAAAAGAGTAACAAACATACATCCTCACAAACTTTCGCATTTATAATATTAGTAGGATCCGTTATTCGTCATCTGTTAATCCGATGCTGAACAATCAACTTGTCTGGGCCTGCCTGGGCTGCTGCAGCTGCCCTGCCGACCCCAGGTCCTCATTCCCCTTCTCTCTATAACTATAAATACCGACTCATAAGTAACGCAAAAAATCCCTATAACGGAAAGATTTAAAAAAATGTCTAAATGTGGGAAACGAACGGTTCCCGTTTCCCTTGATCTTCATGTTATTGTATCTCACTCGGAATTACCTTTAAAAGTTTCGCCTTTTTTCTCAAAAATAACTGTTCAACTTACTTGTCAGATATACATAATTTCACATATATTTACTTAAATTTATTGTTCATTATTTTTGCGGAGCCAATAATTTATTGTATAATAAACAAATAATAAATTATATAAAAATAATCCTTATCAAATAAGCGAGTACAATCTTAGAAGTTATTAAAGAACTTATATGCAAAAATGTAAAATTTTATTTGATTGATAAATATTTAAATACATATTATTATGCGGTTGCCAGAAGAATCTTGCTGGGATCGCATCGCTTAATTATCATAATGACTCCATTACGGAACTATACTTGTCATATTTTGGCAATGCCCCTTGCGATTAAGTATTAAAAACAGATAACAGCGTTCAAAGATGTTTCTAAAAATATTTTTGCGATGATCACAGATCTCTTTTTAGAGTTCCGTACTAAAAGACTTCGCTGTTGCCGCTTCAACAACAAATATCAAAAACCAGATTTTTTTGCTTGCTACAAAGCATTTACATAATATTGTAACTTTAAAAATAAATAATTAAACAAGTATTTAAATTAATTTTAAAGATAAATAATTAAAATAAATATTTGTTTTTATTCGTGATTTCTTTGCAATTTTTTTTAATAATTGTATACGGATCCTTCGTGTGTGACTCCGAGTCGCACTTGGTCGTTTAGTTCATATTTATTTAGATGTTATGAATATGTTATAATTATAAGATTTCCGTTAAAACATAAAACACCAAACTGAGATTGTCTTTTATTACAATCGCCCTAAAATAGAGTGGTTGTGGTCACGAAAGAACCTAACAAACGTTGCCGAATAAATAAATGAAATAAAAATAATTTTTAAAAAAAGAAAGAATACCTGACTGCAAATGCTAATAATTGACTAAAAAGGGGGAAAACAAGCTTTACAATTTAGTTAAATAAACAAATCTATAAGACATCGTTGTATATCTACCAATTTGTCCCGCCTGCAATTATTAAAAATATATACATTGTGTATTGCATGCGATTTAACTAAATTGTAAAGCTTATTTTCCCCTTTTTAGTCAGTCATTAGCATTTGCAGTCGGGTATTTAGTTTCTTTTTTTTAATAATTATTTTTATTTTAGACTTTTTAGTATAAAAAGGCTAATAATAAATAAAACTACGTTTAAAAAACCGACTTAAAATGTGCGTATTGTACACAAGAACTAAAAACAATAAAAAAATAATAATTAGCGTTATTTTCAAACAATGCGTAAGTAATTGTTATATACAAACTCTATATTTTATCACCGCTTGAAGTCGGTGCCTCTTATTAACAGCAGCGCCATATAGTAATAACGATTGAAGTATAATTACTCCATTTTACTAGATTTACGGCATTACAAAGGCACCTAAACTGCTTCTAAAATCAAAACTACTAGGCCAAAATGGATAAAATTTATATGGGACCCAATGGCAAACATTCTGCGTCAAACATTATTACATAAAATTCTTCCAAGTATATTGTTATGTACAAACAACGATTTACTGGTAACTCTTTGCAAGTAAGGCATTTTAATTGAAAACTTTTACTTCTAAATAAGGTTAAGCTATTGCAGTTAAAAAAACAATTACATTAATAAAATACTTTTACCTGCGGCTACTCTCGCGTCCTTTTATTTCTGATCATGTAGGAATTTTGAAAAAGTCCAATCTTCGCGATTATATCGACGTCCTAGAAGGAACCCACATGCAAAAGTTTACTCGCTATTACTTGTAGTTTCTGAAAATTCGGTATGAGTAAGTTAATCACTTTCTCCATTTGCACTTTGGAAGTTGTGGTAAAATTAATTACAATTCATTTCATATGCGTATTACTTCTTAAGTAAATAAATAACTAACCTATTTAATATTATTAAAGTTAAGTACGAGATAAATACTTAGGATCAAACGAGAACTATATTCACAATATCGTAGTAGACATACGGTAACACCTTTTTAACAACCTTTAAATATTGTAATTTAAAAGTTTGATCAACAAAATTTTCAATATCCATATGCTCATACTCAACTTATAAAAATATACCCTACAAATATATATATATTCCTGAAAATCTAGATTAACACCAGAATGTCATGGTTTTTAACGTTATTATAATAATAATATCTACGGAAGAACAGTATTGTGCTATAACAATGTTTCTATTTATTTACCATTCAGGCAGGTATAGTATTTTTAGAAGGTAAATATATAATGCAGCAGAGTTGTCGGAATTCGAGGGGTGAAAGGTGGCCGGGGCGTCACCACCGGCCGCTCTCTACAGCGTGTGCCGAAATCTCAGCTGTAACCCCCTTATTGCACAGGGCGATGCTTTTTTTTATCGAATATAACAGATTTTCTTTTAACCAAATATTTTAATTGTCTTAACTCTATGATATAATTATAATTAATGCATCTTTACAAATATTTTCCTTTATATGTGTAATATGTTGTGCTTATTCATTACGGTAAAGTTGTTTTTTTCATTTTAATCATAGTTACTTCTAAAGTAAGAAAAGATAAATACTTTAACTTGCATCATTTATATCATGATCCAGGTAAATCTTGCAATAGTTAATATTAAATTAATGAAGGAGGTAAAACCAATATAAAGATAAAAAAAAATTTCCGTATTAAAATAACACCATGTATAAAACACAATCCATCTGTATTAAAAGTGTTTATAAAAGCGTTGAATAGCCCTGTGCGCTTTATATAGAAAAGCCTACAGCTATGCCATTATTTAAAATTAAACTACTCACCTACCTGCAGGATCGAAAACTCAAAACCAAAACGTTACAAGCATACTTTAAAAAAATATTCAAAAACAGACCTTTTTCAACGGCCATCATTTGCGCAATTCGAGATTTGATATCATATTCTGAGAGTTGTAAGGTTTCAATCTGCTTCACCGGTGTGAATTGTAGAGTAATCGAAGTGTAAGTGATAGCTCCATGTCGGAATGACGTCGTAACTTGGGGAGCAGCTGTCAGATACGACCTTTCAGAATACACGCGTAAAACAATGAATGGGGGAGACCCTAATCGTTGCTTTCAGGTACAAAATGTCGTAAGTAACTTGGGATTATTTTGGTCGTCGGTCGGGGTTGCCTTGGCGGTTGAGGCATTTCGTCAAGTCGTATTGTTCGATGCAGATGTGCGATTCGGGTACAGACATGTGATTCTGCACGCGTAACCAGCTGCTAGCATAGCTGTGCACTGATTCAATTCAATGCATGTGCATAAAATAAAGACGTTATAGAATTTTCACGTGAAGTGTGTTCCAATGAAAAATATATATCTGAAACGATTCGTTTTATTTAAATTAATTTTAAATTCAATGCAATACGTAATTCGAAGTGTTTAAAACAATGACGGAATATCAAATGCTAGCGAATTCATGGGTTCCAGTTCTCCACAAGTTTTATATAAATAGTGGTAGTCTTTAAGCATTCGACATATTCTATTTTTGTTACGTCTTTAATTTGTGATAGGGTCGAAATCCACTGGTGGCGTCTCTTTGTACAACATGTCATGTATGTGTAGGTAAGCTCCACAAACAATGATACAAATACCTTCACAGCAACAAAGGCGGCTAAAGCTCAGGTGTGCAATCACCTTTACTGAAATAGGAAAATATTGTTAAGTTTTATTACTAACAAAATATAATATTTCTGTTGGAAATCAGCAGATTTATAGTTTTAAAAATAATTTTGAATAAGAACTCGTATACGAAATTTTAAACATTATTGACAGTAATTGAATTTGTAAGTTTGAATCTTCGAATTACATATGTTTTCACTTTAGAATCGAAAACTCAACACTGAAACTCTACAAATATACTTTTATATACATATATTTTTAGAATTTATTGTTAAATAATAAGGGAAGCTAACTACTGTATGTGGAAAACTGACGAGGATGATGAACTATAATGCATTAAGTACCTAATTAGTATTTATATTAGCGTTGATATATTGACAACCTACACGTTAATGTGGTTAACATGCCTGACCGCTACCAAGGAGGTTCCGGGTTCGATTCCTGTTAGGTCATAATGGAGAAATTTTTGAAATTTATAAATGTAATGTATGTAATGTATTTGTTGTAAAATCGCTGAGGAAATATCCCAAAACACAAGGCTCGAATTTACTATGGCGCTAACTATACTGTTACTATCTGTGAGATTTGTCCTCATATATTTACTATTTACTAATGGCACTATAATATCTTGGCAGCCCCTTGCTCGGTTATAATAAGTTATATCCTTTAAAAGTAGCCTTTTTTAATCCTTTTCTATAAAGAGCCCCTAAATATGTTTTTCTTAAATATCTCCCATGTACAGACTTAGCACAGTTACAATTTTATTACATGTATTCATTTAAAATAAGTCAATTTAATTAACTGTTTAGTTTGTCTTAACATAAACCTATATGAAAATATGAATCTGTATAATACGGTTATGCAGACATGGACTTGTAATATATGCAAGAAATTAACCGTCAATTGTGCGACATTGAGAGCTGGCATATCGCACCACCTGCCCGAGTGCCCCTGTCCATCGCTATTTCCGCTGCGGCATAGAGCACGTCCCCTCGCTCGTGCCGCGACCGTTACGCACGCGCCGCGCCCGACCCCGCGACATCGCACCTGGCCGCACTGCGCCGGCGCAGCCGCCATACACTCCGCCACCCTACACATACCCGCTCTAATCATATCGCATGATAAAAATAGTGCCCAGATGACACTGACGCCATTTAACATTGTGTCAACGCCATATTTTAATAAATCATATAAGTATTTTGTGAATTACAATAATCTTTTGTTTATGTAAGAGGGAGGCAAACAAGCAGACGGGTCACGTGATATTAAGATGGGCCTCTGGCTCTCCCACTCACTGAACGGAGCATGGTGGCTGATAGCCGCCATTCAGGCGTCGGTCTTCTGTGGGAGTGTGGTACTGCCCCAGACCAGCCGACCCATTCATGCTGCAGGCTAAAAAAGCATGCAGCAGGCTCATACCACAACGAAATAGCCATAAGCCACATATTTTCAAATGAGAATGAGAGAGAATTGCTAAATAATATTTGTACTTGAACTAAAGTACCTATATTAACAAAAGGTAATTGCTCTGCTTTCGTAACGAGGCTTTAAATTTCTTAAGAAATTTGTTTACACGACATTAATGAGGCACACATTAAACACCCGTTATCACCTTGTCATTTATTAGATAGAGCGATTTGTTTAATTTCTTGTTTACCATCAACTGTCTTTCATTGATTTGTTTACAATTCCCAAGCATACGAGTACATTAAGATAAGTACATTCATTCATAAGTTCTCGAGCTAATTAAGTAATGACTGACGCTTACTTTATTATGTTTTGGTTTCTCAAGAATTTTTCAACGCTGAGAGTTGTAAATAAGTAACAAGATCAAGGGAGATCTCTCGGTGGTTTGATTTTATTATGTTGGTCATCGATCAAGGCGATTAGTCACAGTTGTATACGTATTAAATGTAATCGAGCAATTGATGTCCATTACATGTCGATCCCTTGACACATATGCAGGCTGAGTCATGAGTCGAATTTCACCATAACACGAGCGTCATAATGATGCTGACCCATATTATGCACATTGGACTTGTTGATTTTACGTTTGCACAGTATTTTCTAATCTAGTAACAACATAGTGCAAATAATTTAAATACTTACCGTTATTTTATTAACATTTGCTACGTAAAAATGCAATTATATAACAAGGTCTCAACAAGCTTGTTTAAAATGAGATTCTTATCGCAAGTACGAATGATTGTAGGGAATCAATATTATTTACTCGCTTTGTATNNTATATGAATTGAACTAAATTAATTTAAGTGTTGCTTATATATTTGGTTCGTAATACCGAGAACAAATAAGGTATTATAAAATATCTCTGTGCTGGCTGTCAGTTTATTAAATTGTACAGTAAACATTACATTAAACTAGGTATATTTACTACATATCTTTTTTTGTGATAGGATAGAACGGCTAGCGCACTAGCGAATAGCAATTTGTACAACAGATATTTTGTCCTGTCATCTTAATTGTCTCTCGACAATCACAATAAACGTAATTATATTTCTATAATACTTAATGCATAAGCGTTTTAGTACTTACTTATTATTAAATTTCCTTTATTGGAACCTCGGTTTCCCTGAACATATTACACCAAATTATTGAGACGACAAAGACATGAACTTGTTCTGTGAGAAGTCCCGATTTGTAGGGGAACAAACGGCCTGACCTGTGGGAATTAACGCTGGTCGTATAAAACTATAACAAAGGAGTTATGGACGTTATATTTCCGCGTTGGGACTCGTCAGGAAGGGTTGCGTATCTTGTTTGGTTTGACACACACAAGGAAATCTCATTGTTAAACGTTCTGTCGCCAACGAGTTCCCAGTATTTCCGGTTGTATTTCATTATTATTACTTATCTGTTATCGCTTTATAAATAGACTGTATTTAGAAATATACATTGCCTATTCTTTTACTTACCGCTACTTTAATAGGAATAAATAACGTTAATTCTACGAATTTTTAAGTAGATAGGTTTGTAGATAGGTGCAGGTAATTTATTCAAAATTTATGCATATTTTTAGCTATTTGTATAAGTACATATATATTATAATTATTAAATAGTTAAACTATTCTTAATTTTAAAAGAAATAACTGATACGAACATGAAAAATAATAATCTTAAATAAGTTATATAAATTGATCACAAAAAGTCGTTTTGCGTTAACATGCCCAGAAGGTCGGTAGTATTACCAATTTGTATGGCTTAAATAAGATGTATGGTATATGGAACATGAATATTTCCAGACCTGTTGTCTGATAAGTATGTTAAGAAACGATATTTTAGTTAACTATAATACTTATTACTTAATTATTCAACAACTTTTATTACAAATAATACGAATGCTTAGCTTGGCAGACGTAGCATTTTGCTGATGCTGCATACACTTGCACGTTGAAATTTACAGTATGCAAACAGTTTAGCAAGGTCATTAAATACATTCATATACATATATTTGGATCACATTACGGTTGATAACAATAAGGCCATAACTTTTATCGTTGGAAACTTATGTTCGGTAAAATGTAGAAATTAGGTTGAAGAAGAAGTAAGTAACTACTTATAAGAAAGGAGATTGTTATTGTTCCTAACTAATAAGACGCAATGCTAGAATTTTAACTTATTAGAATTAGCTAAAGAATAAACCTTGATGTAGTTTTTATTTGCATTGTGTTCTATACCTAAATAATTAATAACTTTGGAATAAGTACATATGTACTAAATAAGTCCGGTAAATTTCACATCGAAATTTAATTTTTTGTATGGGAATATAAATTGTATGATAAGTAGTTTTTAAATATATTTGTATATAGCTCATTTTAAAAAATTCAGCAGCAGCTGTTGAGTTTGATCAAATTACAATGAACGCGGAACAAAGATTGGGTCCATTACAAAAAGGCGCAATGGCTCAGTTCAAAGGTGCTTAACCCCAAGAACTGCGCAAAAAATCGTTTCGGCCGGCGAGACAGTTCCAACCGGTGCGGTACTGAAGCTGGGCATATCGCACTGAGAGGCTGCCGGCTGCGGAGGCGCAGGTGCCGCCGCCGCCCCGCGCCTCCGTCGCGTAGCCATTGGCCACCGCCCCGCGCCCACCGCCGATTGGGTACTGCGCACGTGCGCAGCCTACCCGCCGCCACCTGGCCCGCTCCGACGGGGAGCGCATATAAACTTGCCCGACTTCCCTCGCCGCACCACTTCAACTCCGGACGCCGACGAATGTCATACGTGCATATCGCTCGTGTTCTTGATGCGATTCCATCGACAACGACTCCGGCGCAACTTAGTGATGATTGGACTGTTCTAACAGTGATTTCGTGTTAAGTTTAAAAATACTTTCAAAGACAATTTTCAGTTTTTGTGGAAGTGAACTAAGTGTAAGATGCTTGTGGAGGATTCACAGACTGCACGTGCGATGATGACGAAGAAATATGCTCATTGCCCACTGAAGAAACGGCCGGTGCTTGTGCGGGAGGAGCGGCCAGCGACACCGCCTACTACGCCGCCTCACCCCGCCCACCTGGCTACCACGAGGCTTTACGAATATCATTGTAAGTCTACTTGAAAATATATTGTCAAAATCCAAAATATATCATCTTAAAATCATCATTTTGGAAATTTATTCTAAATAACTATTTGAAGTAGTTATTACATTAGTTTGAACCAACGTAATCAAATATTTTTTGATGTTACAAATAACCAAACATATATTTAAAAGTTTTATCGATCCTTCAAGTAATTGTGAAATATGGATTTTTGTTTGTTCTCAGGTGATACTGAAAATGATGAACCAGAAAATCTCAGCACAAAGCCTGAAGATCTTTCTAAAACCGGAAATTACCCAAGCAAAGCGTCTTCACCCATGGCCGCAACAGCAGTAAAAGTTGAACCCCGAGAGTGGTCACAACAACATTTGGAATATTTGGCCGTTTGCCGTGCCCGCCTGGAGCCGGCACCCACCGAGCTAGCACGACCAACTCCGCAATATGCCTATCTGCCGACGCTCTATGCACCATATCGCCCTCTAGAAGAACTATATCCTGCAGCACCGACTCTGTCTCCCACCGCGCACCCACCGCTTTACACGCACTACTCGCCTGCATCACCACCTTCTTCAATTTCTCCACCTCCTTGTCCAGAAGATTTACGCTCACCGGGCTCGGTTTCCTCAGACTCCGGTGTATCGGTCTCTGCTCCACGTCGTCCCCGATATCAGTGCCCTGATTGCGCAAAATCCTATTCAACATACTCTGGACTATCTAAACATCAACAATATCACTGTGCAGCGGCCGAAGGAAGTCTGGCGAGAAAATCTTTCAGCTGCAAATATTGTGCTAAAGTGTACACATCACTCGGAGCCCTTAAAATGCACATACGTACTCACACTTTGCCATGTAAATGCCATTTATGTGGCAAGGCATTTTCCAGACCCTGGTTATTACAAGGACACATAAGGACGCACACTGGTGAAAAACCATTTTCTTGCCATCACTGTCGCCGAGCTTTCGCCGATAGGTCGAACTTACGAGCTCATCTACAAACCCATTCAGATGTGAAAAAATACTCATGCTCAGGATGTGGAAAGACATTTTCCCGCATGTCCCTGCTTACCAAACATTTGGAAGGTGGTTGCGGAGCACCCGGAACCTCTCCCTATGAATACCGGCCTGAAAATATGC
>JADGIL010004877.1:0-18383 GCA_020352625.1 Cactoblastis cactorum | reverse complement strand
TCAGTAAACCGGTATGTTTATATAAAGACCGAGGAAAAAAATCTATATCTACATGTAAACTTTACTGTAAGTTTAATAATTACAAAGCAGTACGATAAAACCATAAGTAAGTATTTACTTTCGATAATGTTAGAGACCATTTGCCCTAAGCCTAACTTCGTGGAAAATTTACTGGATTTTCTTTGCTAAAAAAACTTTAGTAATTAAATTTATTTTGAAGTAAGAGTATCTGTTTTCTAGTTAATTAAATAAAAACAATAATTTATTACGCCGCAGTATTCTTAATGAGTTATCAAAATTTTGGTAAATAATTATTCAAGTAAGTTTAATAAGTAGTCAAGGAAACAAACGGGATATGTAAATGATGGTAGTATTTTGAGAGAGAAGGGCAGAACAAATGCTTCTATATAGTGACACGAGGAAAGAAATCCGCCTAAGTAGGTATTTAAAAATTTAAGGCGTTGTGTTAGAATAGAAGTATCAGGAAAATAAATGGTAATTATTATACATATATATACAACAACAATATTGATATTTATAGAGAAAAAAATACTTAAAGGCAATTGGACGAATTTTTTTGAATAGAGAAATCTGAAAATGTGCTGACCAAAAAACGACAGGCGATATCCATTCGAAGCTAAGCCTAGTGGATGCTGGAGATTGTTGTTGCCGATATCTGGCCCGAGTTTTGACTGGCTATTACATTTTTGGCACGAAATATTCTGGATTTTCAACAGCCGCTCGTTTTTCAAACATCCAAATTAAGATAAACCTTGTGTTGTAGGAAAGGACATTAAGTGTTAGATTTTTGCGTTTCGAACGTAACAAGAATTCATAATACTAAAAAACGATTTAAAAGACGTTTTAAATTTTAAATTAGTTTTGAAGTAATAAAGTACAATAATTTAATAACTTAACGCTTTTAAGTATCCTAATCAACTTTTGTAGTGAGAATTGTAATATTTGATAATTTCTGAATACCAATACATATTCAACGACTTTATACCGTAGTGTTTTGACTAAACAGATTTTATTTAAAAGCTAGAGCAGTATTATTAATTTTAGCGTAATTATAGGAATAGGTTGGGCTATTTGTAATTCGCAAAATAACTTCCAAACACATTGTTTTTACTGAACCACTAATCTTGAACCAGCCCCAGGGAACCCTTCGTAGTATTTTCTAAATGGAATCCCTGTTTACCACAAACCAGACGTTTCTAATTAGCCCACGTGCCCGCCAGCGCCCCCTGGTGGCAATTTGTCCTGCAAACGTCATTAAGAATAAATATTCTGAATTTGTTTTTCTAACTATTTATATGCGATTGTGTTATTGTGTCTCGGAAAACTCTTGATTTACAGTAATTAAGTTGTTTCTAATTTCAATGAAGTTGATCGCTAATGATATCACGACTTTAATCATTCCTGTTCTCGATATTTATTTATCTACCAAAATGTATCATGGTTCAAAAACAAAATCTTGCAGAAATGCAGGAGAATGAAAATGCAGAAGAATTATTGAGGAAGGTTAAAGATTACGGTTTATGTCCGGCGGTCGTACAAAATCTTGCCTCCTTGCCTTCAGTATTCACCCTTTGAACACCTATACGCCCCTATAGAACTTATAAAGAGACCTATAGAAGCTATAACGATTGTTTAAAAAAAAATCTGTCTGTCTTCTGACGGTTCCCGAGGGATATAATTTATTGTAATAGAGCAAAAGGATGACGAGATAGGTATCCATTAGCTAGTTATTATATAAATTCACATTTGTTGATATATGTATATGTAAATTACGAAAACCACGTTTCAAAGTAAAATTTACGCATGGTATCCGAATACTTATTTGTTGTAGTCTAACTCGACCTGTGTTCATACAGGAATGGGGTGAAATGAAATAGTTTTCGGAGAGCATCCAGTTGATTTCATCAGGCATTTCTGATTAGCCCGCGTGCGGCCCGCGGCTGTCGAATATAACGTTTCACGAGAGACTGTATACTCGAATGTTTGATTACGCTTTTTGATATTTGGATAATGATAAAGGCTAAAGTTAAATAACAACTTAGAACCTTTAATAATTAAACTGAAGCTCGTTATTGAAAAATGTGTATCCCATAAAAACAGTGTGATTTTTTATTTTATTTTTAAAGATATAATGTTATGACATGTGAAACTGACTTGCACCTGGCTGGTTTTTTAAAAGCAGATCTCAGAAATAGTATAAATAATAGTAAATAGTAAAACATAGTTTTCAATTATCATAATCCAAAATGTTTGATTCAAGTAGGGGGTCGGAGAGGCTACGACTATTAAAATTATACAGTTTTAAAGTATGCTGTGGTCACATGTAGTAGCTGTCTTACCAGCCAGTAATGTTATTGATCATAGGATAAATAAAAAAAAAAATGTATGTACATTAAGTAATACCGAATTTTTCTAAGCGTGTGATCGTCATAAATTTTTACTTGAATATACATAGACGCGGAGCCACGGACCCGTGAGGGAATTGATGACATCCCACCCTCGTATCACGAACAATATAATACTTTTAATATTTACATTATTATCATAAAATATTTTTTAGGGTGTTGTAAAAGTTGTGGGATTTACATACCCTACAAATCATTAGATTTAGTAAATAATCAAATATAAGGTTTGCTGGTAAATAAAACTATGTTTCCTATAACACAAGGCAAGAAAAAATACTTTTGTTTTCCCAAAGATCTGATTGTCATGCTATAAAATGCTATAACACCGACGTCTGAATGGCGGCTATCAGCCGCCATGCTCTGTCCGGTGAGTGGGAGAGCCGGAGGGCCAACTTTTTTTCTCTTTCAACAATTTTCAAGTTTTTTTTATAGGCCGGCAACGCTTCTGTAGCCCCGCGGGTGTTGCAGTTATCTATGGGCGGCGGTGATCACTTATCATCTCGTGACCCGCCTGCTCGTTTGTCTCCCTCTGACATGAAAAAAGAAAACATCTTAATCACGTATAACTTTTAAGAAAATTAAAATTTTAACAATCGTTCATAGTTAGTCAAGTATTGGACAAAAAAGATTAATCTTGTATATTATTATCATTTTATGCATTGCTGTGGAAAAGTCTTGTCTAATTTATCTATAAAATATAATTTACTTTCAAGGCAAGATGGTCGGATGACGCAATAAAGTATTTGACAGCGATTGAAGGAAGATCCAGGTTCACTATCATTTTTTAAACAAGTAAATATTTTTTGTTTAAAGATAAATAAAAGCAATAGCCGTTTATTTTCAAAGAGAGAAGAAGAATAAGTCTTCATATATTCAGGAGAGTTATCCCTCCATTCGCACATCACCAGAGTGCTGGCATTAAAAAGATTTGGTGCCAATCGGTTGCGAATGGATTCTCTCGATAAAACAAAAAGAGAAAGTAATTTATTTGGGTATTTACGCACAAAATTCTGTTCTAGTATTTTGAGGTCCTTGCACATAGGTGCTCAGTATTATGTACACATATATAGTATCGTTGAGATAGTATCTCAAAACACAAGTCTCGATCTTACTTGACGCTGATTTAATCTGTGTGATTTGTTATATAAATTAATTTATATGTAAGCTGAATGCTGCAATATAATTTCATCACAAGAAATTTTGAAGACGAAATAAGTTCAGCCGTCATTCTGTTGCAGTTGTCTATGGGTGGCGATGATCACTTAACATTACGTGACCCACCTGCTAGTTTGCTTCACTCTAACATAAGAAAAAGTAATAATAATTATCTTAGATCTGGTTTCACTTCCTAGTAGGGCCACTTTATGCTTTGTCTTCCTAAGTATAAGAAAATAAATTAAGATATACAAAATCACATTGACAAAAATAAATAACAATACTTAAATAAAATTATTTCCGAAGACTTGTCCGACTTTGGAATGGAACAGGAAACCAATAACACCCATAGAGGTTGTCTCGGAGGTGAACAATAATTAAAATAACGATTCTGACTAGAGGATAAACCGCCAGTAGCGAGATCGTAAGAGCCAGTTCGTCTCGATGTCCAATCATTGTTATAATTAAGGCTATTTGTCTTTTGCCGCTCCATTTGGAGAAACTAGTTCCTGCAACGTTGCTTTGGAGCCTTTAATGAGACGAATGTCGTTCTATTACACTCTGTCTTCCTTTTGTGTTGTATTTCCTTTTAAGAAAATGTATTTATTGTTATGTAAAATAAAGAAACCCTACTGCTGAACCAGACAGATCCAATACGAATTCCGTATTTTCCTTTCAAAATATCAATATTTAATATATGTACATAATTGTACAGTTTGTTTTTATATTTCTTTGAAAATGTAATTTCGATATTAAATTTGCTTTATATAATCAATCCTTTCTACACACTTTTATGTCATTCACCCTGTGTATAAAAAGAATTTACAGTATTCACTGTAAATTCTGTGACGGGAACAATAAACTAGAATGAATGCAAAAATTCTCTTTCGTGTACTCTCGCCTTTCTATTTACCGGATAATTTGCATCTGAATCGAAACTGTTGTTCACAAAACTGTATAAATCATTTAGCGAGTGCGAGATAAAGGAGACCTCTCGAATACATTTACTTACATTTTATAAAGGCTTTAGCGATCTTTGCCTGCCTCAATAATGTTTTGTTTCCGCTCGGAGCGAAAGCGTGTTGTGTAGTTAGATTACTTTTGATATCAATGAAGATTTTGCCTCCTTACTGCGATGTGCAATAACTGTTAACACTAAAAATGATTTTTTTTCCACCTCGATGCACACGGGAATTGAGCCGAGCGTGAGAGCTAGTGATCTCATATTTATTTTGGATCTTGAAACTAATTTCGTCGTTCCCAGGTGAGAGCCGTTGTCACACCGCCACTTCTTTGATGTTGGATCACGTTCGTGTATCTAGTTCGTGCGCGGCCGAAATTATGTAAACATTACATATTTCTTAAGGAATAATATTTATATGGCTTAAATGTTAAGAATTTGCGCCATCGTTCTTAGGATTCCGCACCCAAAGGATAAAACGGGAAAGTTAGACAGTTAAAATTTTCACAGACGATCCATACTAATATTATAAATGTGAAAGTAACTCTGTCTGTTACTTATTCACGCCTAAACCACTGAACCAATTTGCATGAAATTTGGTATGGAGATATTTTAATACCCAAGAAAGGACATAGGCTACTTTTTGCCGCGGGAAAATGACGCATTTCCATGGGAAAATTCAATTTGAGGATATTTATATTTATATTACATATAAATATAAATATCCTCAAAACTCATAAACCGATAATACTTAATCGATTTTCAAAGCAATTTTCATTTGAAGTTTTTACTGACTTTTTACTGCTTTGGACTCAAACGTTATTTTTGGTTGGCATGGGAAGAACAAAACCAAATGAATGGCAGTTTGCGAAACACTGTATAAATTTAAATATGTACGAGTATAAATTTAAATTTGGAATACCAAACCATAGAAGAGAAATCTGTGATTAGAGGGTCAGTACGACAAAACGGTAATTTCATACGAGGCCCTGATAGATAATTGATTAATTTTCGAATTAATTTAATTTTCCGTTCACAAAACATTTCAACAGGGTGATAAGTTGATATAACTTATTCATTTGTAAACGGACGCGAACTTCGTAAAGTAAATTAGTGACGGAAAATCCAATTTGGAAATCAGTCCGGTTAGCCGCGTCCGACGCTTCACTACCCTCGTCTGTGCCGGCGGATTAGTAGGTGACCGAATGGGGATTTGGAGATTAGCCCGTGAAGACTGGGACCAGATTATCGAAGTGGATTCTGCATCGCGCTATCGAGATTTTTCTAATCTGGCCTATAGGCGTTTTAAAATATTTGGATTATCTAAGTTATAGCGATATTCCTGCTTTAAACTGATTGTAATATATTTCTATTAATCATTACTTTTACGAATCGCTACGAGCAGAATAACTGACATTATGTGTGATATAAAAACATTTCTTTTTCAACTAATACCTTATACATTTGAAGAGCGTTCTTATTTAGCAATAAAAAAATTGATTTGACAAACAGACCACACTGTGGAACGAACTGCCTACAGCGGTATTTCCGAGCCGCGGTATACCCGCCTGCTCGTTTCCCTCTTTCATAAAAAAAAAACAGTGGCACAATCCATAACATTGATGAATGTGGAGGAAGCAAAGAAAGTGTGTCAGGACCGCAGTAAGTGAAAGAATGTAGTCTATGTAAGTAATCCATACGAGGAAACATATGGATTGTGCTGTCGCCTCCGGAACAAGAATTAATTTCAAAATGAAATAGAACCACGACAAAAAATTCTAACTAGATAAAAATATCTTTGATCATTTTGATCATAAAGAGCACAAATTGTTTCAAACCACTGGATCTATATTTTTATCGACCACAGCTACGAACTCTCACAAGGAAGATGGCTTTTGAATGAAAAATAAATCTAAATCGATCCATCCGTTTGAGAGCTACGATACCACAGACAGTTGCGCACATACACACACTCATCAACGTCACACTTATAACACCCCTCTTTGCGTCTGGAGTTAAAAATAACGATACCAAGTGGTTTAAATTCAGACCGATTTCTCTACTTACTATCTATATCTTCGAGTCATTAATTTATTTATTTATTTATTCAAGTTTAAATCTATCATTACAGTATGCACCAATTAGATAGAAAAGCAATACAATTCAACCGTAACACAAAACATACAGAGCAGTTCCTATGAATTCGTTCAGAGAACATGCAAATAGATCTATTGTTTCGGAGATCTTGTTGAGGTTACGAAGCGCGCGCGTGTTGGGCGCGTGGCGCAGGAGCGCGGTGCGAGCGCCGGGCGCGGCCAGCAGCGGCGGCCGGCGGCGGCGGCCCGCGTACCCATCGGGGACACACAGTCTCAGTAAACACATTAACTCGGGATTGTGGATCATCCGCAGTTCAGTGTATCCCACCATACCCAGAACTAATAAAGTAGGATACATTATTGTGTCCTGATCACAAAAAGTGCAAGAAAAGCCACAGACAGCGACTATACCAATGCTATTGTAATATTTCTCACGTAACTCCTATTAAAATACCTTATTAGAACGTCAACCCACGTGAGTAATCTCTAAACGGGTAGCGAACCCGCATCACAGAGACGTTTATATCACTCTGCAGCCATGATTGAGGAAGGTCGACTTATAATTTACCTAATGAAACAACTGTGTAGGAAAGCATATTTGTTCGGTTATAAAACTCTACAAGCAATTTCCCTTATATATTTACATAATCTATACATATAATAAAATTGTAACTGAGATATGTCTGTACATGGGAAATATTTAAGAAAAACATATATAGGGGCTCTTTATAGGTCGTATAGAAGCCAAAACGATTGTTTTTAGAATTTTTGTCTATCTGTCTGTATGTTTGAAAAATATACCGTATGTACCGAATAAATCTGGATGAAAGGTATAGCGATGGACTATGATCCGGAAAAATAAACGGTTCCTAAGGGATATATTTATTGTAACTGAGCAAGGCGCTGACAAGATATTAGGTATAGTATCTATTGGTCGGACGAATTCGCGGGCATTAGCTAATAAATAAAGTACATTAGCTACTAAATATAGGTTGCAGTTCCAATGCAAATTAAAGCCTGTTTCTGTGGCCTAATTCTAAAAAATTTGTCAATTCAATAATTTGAGTCTGCAATAAAAATGTTTACTCTCTCCGCTTTCCCAACTCTTCCAATATCGACGATAAGGCCACCTTTTAATATCTCCAAATGATAATTTGGAATTCAGTTTAAAATCGAGTTTTCTTAACCCGATTTCGAAAGACAGTTGTTGAGAAAGTCGTTAAGAGGTTACCGAGTTGGCAAGTCTAAAGTTCATAATAGTCAAAGAAGTTAGGTAGCCATCTTGCAAACATCTGGCTGCCCCGGGATATAATTTAACCTTAGATCGTACAAACATCATCGAATCAACCAGACCAGTAACGTATGGTGACTTAAAGTTATCCGTCGCTATGGGGTGTGATTCAAAGTTGCAACGTAATGTAACTATTTGTATTCTGGGATCTTTAGTAATACGGGTACCTAATAAGAACCTAATATTCTCATCTTAGTTATACTCTACCAAGAGAAAACATCTGGTGTAATAACATGGGTCTATGGTATCGATTGCCTTATCATTGATCCAAACTCTAATATTTATAAGTCGCATAGAATTGGTGGCTACTAAAAGCTGATGAAAACCCGAGCGTTACGTTACGTTGAAGTTGTATTGGTTTATTTCAGCTTCACGACAGATTTTACACATCTACGACGATGAACTCAATGTAGCAACTATGTAGTAAAATACATTTTTGGAAGCAAAGCCAGCAAAGAAGGCTGGCTTATGTTAATAAATAAACAGTTTAGTTGTCGACAATGTAAGTCCTCCTTGGCGGCAAATGTCTACAAAACTATGTTTATTCAAAAGAGAATTGATCCCGATTCTAAACTTACTTGGGTTGATGTTCTGAGCCTTCGAGACAAAACATCTTTTCAACATTAGATGCGTCTTCGGATCTTGAGATAACAGTATTTGAAGCTTGGTTTAACAAAAACAAAGGTCAATGATTATACCTTAATGCAGTTAGTTTCTAGCCAGCGTTGTGAATATAATAAGGGAAAAAGCTTTTTTAAAAGTTTTCCCTGTCCCGTTGTCTGTATATAAGGACGAGGACCACTCTTCCAGTTCCCTTGTTCCCAACAGAACTTCGTTTCTGTGCAAAAAATTATATGAAACAGACAAAATATTTTGTTAATGTCTCACACAACACAAATATTCTGTTAACGTCTCTCAGACAACGATATTGAAAAGAATTTCAGATCCTGAACACACATTCACTACGTTAGCGCCAAAGCTTAAATGATGAAGTTCTTAATCTGAAATACATTACTAAGTTTTTTGCCCAAAAATGTAACTTCCAACAGTTCCAACTTTGGCGAGGGGCCAAAATAAGTCCAAAAGTTAAAGAAACTCCCGGTTACTTTTTTATAGAAAATCCTATATGAATTGGACAGACAAGTTGGATGTCGGCCGTCAAATCCCAGAGAGTATTTTCAAGACATATCTTAAAATTGATAAATAGTCATCCAACTGCAACACCAGGATTATCAGGAGAATGTTACATTTTGATATGACATGCTTCTTCGCGCAGCCTGATCCTGATACTTTATGACTCCTCGGTTTTAGTGCAATGAACAAAATTAATAAATTCTAACCAAATTCTAACACAGTTAGTGTTAGAATTTGGTTCACGGCTCATGAGATATGTACAGCCTGATGGTAGATAAGTAAACAGTCCTAGTCCTAGTAATAGAGTTCCTGTTTTAATCCCTGAAAGGCCGGCAACGTTTCTGTGACCCCCCGGGTGTTGCAGGTGTCTATGGGCGGCGGTGATCACTTAACCTCACGTGACCCGCCTGCTCGTTTGCCTCCCTCTTTCATAAAAAGAAAACTCTTTGGGTACGGAATCCTAAAAATGACCGTCAAACATCTGCACTATATTTGATTATATTAGAAATCTGAACGACTTTTCCGACGAACAGCCTTCACTATTGAGGAATTAAATGCACGCAAGTAAACAGTTTCTTAGTTTCAATTTTGTTACCTAGGTCTGTACCTAGAATTTCGTGTTAACATTCAAAAGTGAAGGGAAATTCGAATTGCCCGGCCAGCTACGAGACGGTAACGAATCAGTCGCCGACCCTCTTCACTCGGACACATATTGCTTTCTCGGAGGGCCTTTGGCCTGTGAAGCCTTGTGGTATTAACAATAAGAAATTTGGTAACACATCACTGAGATCGGAAGAGTTCTTATCGGAAGGATCGAGTACGCAGCTATTTCTGTTCTATTTGAATTGAACTTTTATCTTCCAGAATACTTTTATTACATTTTTTAATGGCAGAGGGAGGCAAACGAACAGGCGGGTCACGTGATGTTAAGTAATCACCGCCGCCCATTGACACCTGCAACACCCTGTAATATTACATCCTTATTGTCTTTGTAGTATTATGTTCATTTAAATTTTGTATTAATTTCTTTGAGAGAATCTTCTAGGTGAATAGTCACTCGGTCACAGAGCCTGCATGGCGAGCTCTAACAAAGCTGCGGGGATCGAAGTGTGTCACTGTGGGACAGCAATCGCTTGCACATGCATCACAGAAAAATATCTATGTTTCTATCCTTTGGTTCAAAATCCTATATAGCCCTCATTGGCTAAATAAAATAGTTTATGCGATATTGGGTAATTTTTGATATTTATGTATGATATGTCGAAAAATGTTGAAGAAACATGATTTTTTACATATTTTTTTCAATTGATGCGGAACCCATCGTGCGAGTAAGACTCGCACTTGAACGGTTATTGTTCACAAATTTTCTCTCAGCTCTCATTTCATAAAAAATGTGACTCAAAGCATACACTTGTGTAGACTAGTTCACTGGCATGATTGGCCTCGATATTAACAAACGTAACCTATAATGCGTTTGCTGCACTACCAATCAGAGGTCAATACGCTCGTTCTGACCTCGATAAATTTGAATATTCCTCATTTGATGATTTTATAAACTTTAATACGAGGGCGGAGAGTACGCAGATCCAAAAATCCGTGGGGATCTAATAGCAGGTCGAGCAGGCCGGCAGAAAAAGAAGTACGTAAATGTCATCACCCATTCGCTGACAAATATGTAACTTTAAAACTTTATTAATTATTATTCTTCATGTAATTGAAGAATGTAACTGATGAATATTTTATTTTCTTTTAACAAGGTAAATGCGCGCCGAAGATCGACTGTAAACAAAAAGTAAGAGGTTCAAGTTTTGTTCCTACGTTGTGAATGATTAGACCAATCTGAATTATGTTTGAGAACTGCTCACAGTGAAAGAAATCACCATGACGGATACTGTTTAGACGTTTGATATACAGTATAGCGAGTGTTATAGACTTATTAGTGTATAGAGTATATATAAATTCTTGCTTTAAGTGCAAATCATAGGCCGAATTCACAAGTTTTCGCAGTCGAACTAAAAACCAATAGACGTAATATATCAATTATAATAGTAGACAGCTTAATATCGTTGATTAGCGGTGTAGTTTGCGGGTATCATCGGCGTTCAGCTATTTACATAATTGGTACATACCACACACATACTGCACGCACGCATTTCATAGAATCTATGGTAAAGTGCTTTCATTAGATCAGAATTTTTAATGTAACAATCTTTATGTACGAGTATACTTAAATATCATTGTAATAATGTTTCTGGTTTAAAAATATACGTTATGTTGCCTGTTAATGACAATCTGGTTTGTGTATTGTATTAATGTGGTAAATGTTGTAGTCTTCCGAATAAATAATTAAATTAAAAAGAATTGTATATACAGTACGTGTGAAGATCTAATTTCTAAATAAATATTTTGATTTTGACAATAGTTATAAAAAATATAAACAAGAAATAAAATGAAGAATATTACTAAGAATATTTTATTCTGGAGTCGAATTGTTTCCGATAAAATATCAAAATGGTCAAGATCACAAAATGGGAGTAGGATTTGAAATGGCGATTCCTGGACAGCAGGTGGTGGATGGAGAGCTTATCTCTTAAAATTGTTAGCAACGTCCTCAAAAACATAAAATCTACATAAATCCTTTGAATAAAGACAATAATATAACATCAATTCTTAACGAAGTTGATTCTGTAACGTTTCGTAGCGGACAGGAAGACAAACACGCCTCTGCAAATAGTACGGAACAGTTTTGCGCGATAGTGTTTTTGCTTGATCAGTTAGGACAACAACCGGCGATCGAGGGCTATGTTAGAAATTTGTCTGTTTATTTTGGACTTGATTCTCTGCGAAACGATTGTCTTTGCTAATTTGGTTCGTCATAATAGTGAGAAGTCCAGATCCTTGTTACGCGTTGAAGGATTGTAAATTAACTCAATATTCTTCGTTATGAAATACACAAAGACAATCTTTAAAAAAAGGCGCATTACTATGCATATATTGTGCCTTATCTATATCATCATTATCTTCTTACCCTCATCCCGTTATGTGGGGTCGGTACAGTCAGTATTTAAGTTCTTTCCACTTTCACTCTTCTTAGACTGATGCTGTCGCTATCCTCGGTATCCCTATTATCCTGGCCGTTAAAGACTTTTTAGTTGTAGACTTTTTACTGATGTTTTTTTTACTCGGAAGAGAAGAACGCAGTTAATTTTGAAATATATTCAGAAATAAAATCTTCATTTTCTAGCAAAGCATATCTACAAATCACACAACTCAGGCCTCGCATTTTGAAATATTATATCGAGTAACTGAGACAGTTTTATAATTTTAAAGAGTAACTCGTAACAATAAACATCTATTAAATGATTCGCCTACTTACATTTTCTCAGAACTATAAGCGAGGAGCCACGGTATCACTTTAACCAATTTCTGAATTTCCTCTACGATCGAAGAAGCTCGAGAGGGGCGACCTTAACAATTTGAGTCAAACGAATGAAAATTGTACGGGTCGTTGTAGTGAAAGATATCAAGAATACGGTTAAAGCTTGCTGTAAATCTAAATGGAATTTCAAAATTGAACCAACACGCGGTGATGTTATAAAAAACAACCACTTTTTATTCGCATTGCAATTCCGAGATGGTAGGGATGCGGGAAGAATTGGTTTAAAAAAGGTGCGGTGATTTAATTGAAATATGTCTGTGAAAATAATCATCGCTTCCATGGGACCAAAAGAATAAAAAAAAATCAGCCAGTTTTTTTGGATTGTTCGACGTTGATTATAAAATTTAGTTAAGTAAAGAGTTTGAAACAATTTTTTTGCTTAGTAAATTAAGGATCTGAATCCTTAATTTACTAAGCCCTTGGTTGAGCTAAACATCGCTGTTACGTCTCATGACCCTTGGCTCTGTTTAGCTCGCAAGGGACGAAGTCTATGCTTTTTAATACTAAACTATTTCCAGCTATATTAATATATTCTTATTTATTTTTTTGTAGTGTGAGAAAAGATTTTGTTGTTGTTTTCTATGATCTTGATATTGAACTACCTCTAAAAGTGTAGTTCATAGAAAATAATATCCGTATGGTAAAAACTGGCATGAAGGTGAACGAAAATGGCGCTCAAATTATAGAATTTATGTTGCAGTAAAAAAGGCGATTACACCGCAGGATGGAGATCTAAAGTGCAGTGACCTAAGCAAAGGGAAGGTATGTGTGCCAATTATAGATGAGGACCATTAAATAGATAACAGATAAATTAAAGAGACACTACTACTGTAGTATATAAACATTTGAAGTCGAAGTGTGTAGAGGTACCACATCGCACGCATTCGTAAGTCCTCTGTGAAGAGATTGCGCCCGCACCCGGCGACTCGCTTCGTATAATTAGATTGCAGCGACATCGAGGAGAGGTGTAAAGAAAATTGTACATATTTTTATTTCACCTCTACTGTTTTCTCGAAAACAAGAATTACTAGATTTTCGGGTCGAACGTTTCGGGTATTTATTAAACAATTAAATAGGACTAGGATAATTTTAAGGTACTATAGTACCATTTGAGTTTTCAGCCTCCTCTCTAGATAAGGATAATTTTTTTTTTATTCCAGATCAAAATTTTATCATATCCACTCATTTTTTACAGGCATATTCAGTATTATGACTTTATCCCTATGGGGTCGTGGGAATTGAAGGCCAAGGTTAACTGATGGGTTAGTGCCCATGTGATGAAGTTCTCGCCTTTAGTATAAAGATTTTAAACCTTCAAGTATATATTTTGAAGATCTCACATTATCAAAATGAAATTTCAATTTTCGTTCTTCACTCTGAGAATATATCGGAAACAAACAAAGCCAGTATTGTAGGAAATGAAATAACCGCTTCGGCGTGTCTAAAGTCGTGTTATTGGTTTTTCTCGCAGAAGAAATAGTTCCCGGTGGAAATTATGGAAACGAGGCAAGAGGCCTTGTGAAGTTAGAACCGTCTGGAATAGTCAAGTAGATAATTGTTATTCACAATTTAATGCATTTAAGAATCTACTGTTAAGCATAAATCCTTTATTTTTTTTCGTTTGGCCTACGAAAAATCAAGACAGTAAAAGTATGTACATTTTGGAAATTCAAGAAATAGAATTCCTGATTTCAAATGTTGAATTAGAATTATTTACTAGAAGGAAAAAATCTCCGAATTTTCCATGGCTCATGTCAATGCACCCCATTTTTATATTTTGAAATCCCAAACGAGATGTCATCTAATACACACTTAACATAAAGTCGATAATCTTTCGAAAATCTCGTTAGGATTAGAAAGAACAATTACGCCGAGGTGATACGGTGAAATAAAGTTTGACTTTGAAAATAACTTTAATGCAAACGTATAAAGTACAAATTAGCTCGCTAGAGATTAAGTAAAGTTCGCATAATATTTTCTCGAAGTTCCAAATGTCAGCATTTTATGTGATAATGGGGTATCATTTAAAGTCGAACAATTTCAATTTTCGAGGAGGAGGCATCCTGAGTAGGATTTGGATGCCTTCGGAGAGTATTCTGCCAGTTTTTAATGAGAACGTTGAAGAAGATTATGACATCATTCTACTAAATTAAAGTAATATTAAGCTAAATTATTTCATGAAACATAAAAATGTAATACTTGTGCTGTGAATAAAATTAAATGTTCAATAAAGGAACACAAACATAATATTATGTATTTCTCTTATAAGTTTTAAATTATTAAAATGATTTAAAGCATATAAGAGAAACACACATAGATTCTTTCATAGCGAATAACTTAACAGCTTGTACAATTTTAATAGTATAAAAAAGAACTGATTCTCGATCACGTGGAATACCGTCTAAGGGAGCATTTACGATTAGTAAGGAAACTGCGATTTTGTGACGAGTGTATCTGCCAATCTGCCAATCGCTTGTATCAAATGTATAGATCTACACTGTTTTAAATTTTAAAAGAAATAAAAGAGAAAATGTTTCGCGTAAAGCCATTGCAATCGGTTATTGTCCTTCATTTGCAGATTGCTCCAATGCGGAATCTCGGGGAAAGACAATTTGCCAATTTCGTTCAAAGACTTGGCGTTTTTCTTTTTCACTCAATTTAGTTTCGTTACAATTTGAACAGGATATTGAGTATTGCTCATCGAAACAAAGTAGTTGGCAACGAAACAAATATATATTCTGTTAAAAGTAAAAATACGAATTTGGACAAACGCTTATTAAATTTAAATTTTTAACTGTTCTCGTCTTTTAACTTAGTTCATTTTTGCTAAAACGCTACTTAGAACTTCTTGTTGGTACGAAACTAATAATACTGTACAGTGCACGAATATATGTATGTATTCCGTCTGGCCAAAATATATAAATTACACGGAAAAATTGTATAAGTATAAAGTAATATCACAGGAGCGTTGCCGGCCTTAAAGGGATTTATACGCTCTTTTCTTGAAGGTTCCGATGTCGTATTGTCGTATATTTTAGTTGATCCACACATCCGCAAGGAGCAAGGGATGTACTACAACTGGTCTGCATGAAATAGAATACTGATGCTCGCTTCAATTAAGCCTTCAATGCATGCCGCATCACGCGCCGCCTCTCAGGGAAGTTTTACACCGAGCGACAGACGGTTTGGAAACTATGGTTTGTGCCCACGGTGCTGCAGTATGTTTTCAAAATATGGTCTTAAAATATATACTTAAATTTTGCAGACTCTTTATAAGACGAGATTATGCTAAATTCTCACTGGATCGGGAATTATAAGACGCAGGCGTAGCTGCGGGATAAAGCTAGTTACAAAAAAAGTAAAAATTTGATTTTTTTAGTGATTTTTCAAATGTTAAATATATAAAAAACATACTTATATTTGTACATTGGAAATCCACAGTGCCCTTGTCCGATGCACTTGGATATAGTAAGATTGTCAAGAAATTGTGTCAAATTGATTAAACAATATCGTGGTATTCAGTTTAATTAGAATTACTATGAAATTCGGGTCTTTACAAGAAATTCGTCTCAATAATGTGGACGCTATGAAAAAATATTAACGGCCTTATAACGGCTTTTTAATTTAACCTAAGTCAGACTTTTTTTTTCTTATTAGTAAACTTTATTTGAGATTTTACATTTCAGTAAAATATACTGATGTTAATCTCCTCCTACTTCCTGGTCTTTTAGAACACATAATACTTCTGTAGGGCTTGTAGGGATCAATACTGCTGAGTTGCTTTCAGCGTGTTCTTCTCAGTAGCGGTCGTTCCGAAACGCTGGTAAAAATAGTATGATGACTATTCAAAAGTGTTAACATTTGGCCTACTTGAAAAAAAATCTTTTTGACTTTATCTCACATTAAAAAAATATACCAAACGGGCTCTAAACATAACTGACACAAATGAAACTAAAAGCGATATAACCAGCGAACAATTTACGCTGTTCCCCTCCGAGAATAAAACTTACGTAAAGTGCAAAATAAAGTATGTACAGTGCAAATTTAACTACGTTACGTTATTTTAGGGCTTAGTACACAAAGGGTAAAACGGGACCCTATTACTAAGATTATTCTGTTCATCCTCTTGACTGGAGCCGGGCTGTGTCTCACGAACTGTGATATAGATGGCTATTTGTTTGTTAGTATTTGATAGTATTTCTAACTCCTCGTAGATAACTAGTGGCTCTGTAAGCTGTGGACATCGCGCGCGAATAAAAACTGGCGAAAATAATTAAACCTATTAGATCTAATATTTGCCCTGACTTTGGCCATGTCAATCATAGAAATGCATAAATAATTTACTGATATTATAACATAGCTTCCCTTCTATAAATTTAGTAACTTATGTCTCAACTAACAAAACAAATTAAATTTCCACGCGGCAGGAAGTATTTTTCACAAAGTTTGGAACAAAATATGATTTAACTTAGTTCCGCCATTTCCTGCAATCATTTTCACGCTTTAAATGTTTATTTAATTCAGATGCCATTTTACGTTGGAAATGTTACGGTGTTTTCTCGTTAATGTGATACGCCGTTGATTGATATTTAATTTTGTAATATTATATATACGAAAGACTGCCTCAATGTTAAAACACGGGTTCCGTAATAAGATTAAATCCCGTGTACAAAGATTTTTTACTGCACGTATGTGACCAAATTTTTTTCAAAAATATTTCTTGCAAATAAAATTTATTTTTATATTTTATATTGTTTATTACTGTAATAAATATATTGATCTCCCAAACTTTGATTTTGTATTATATATTCATTTTCATTGAATGAAAATTGTAAAACCTGGAACATTTTTTTTGTTTATATCTGAACTTGAACTTAGAGTGCAGGCTGTCATTAGGTTCCGTGTTCTCACGTGTTGGTAAGTGACAACGCGCTGCAAGACGGAGCAATATTGTCTAGAAACAGCCTTAAGCTATTGGGATGAATGCTATGTGTATGAGACTTTCACATTATTGAAATGCTACAGGAATGAAATAATATTTTTATTCAAATACTCTACTTGATAGCATTTTTCAATAAATCAACGTTAAAATTTTACATCCTTCATTTACTAATAAAAAAGTTTATTACCACTTTCAAAGCGCATGTGGAGAACTTACATTTAGAGATTGTTGTAAAGTAAGAAGCTTAGCTGTACACGGGGCCTGATAACTTTTTGACAGTGCGAGTCATATGATCTCGTCTTGGCAACATTTTTCATTATAACTTTTTTGTTGGGTACACTTGAAAATTACTTATAAACTTTACGAGAAAAATTCCCACACAGTACAAAATTGACTCAATCCGCATTTAAAAAATTGTTCAGCAAATTGAAATTAATCGTGTAATAAATAATCTACTTAATAAGGAATAACGATCTATCTTCGAGGTATTTTTATGTTCCATGTACAGTACATAGGCCACCTACAACATCTTGTAAATATCTTGGAAACATCTTGTATACAATATGGTGAGTAAATTACAGAAAACATCCGTAAGCTGATGGATAATAATAGTTTTATGAACACTTAATAAATAAAACTAAATTTCAATTTTTTTTTATGGCAGAGGGAGGCAAACGAGCAGGCGGGTCACGTGATGTTAAGTAATCACCGCCGCACATAGACACCCGCAACATCCGGGGGGTCACAGGAGCGTTGCCGGCCTTTAAGGGATTTGTACGCTATTTTCTTGAAGGTTCCCATGTCGTATCGGTCCGGAAATACCGCTGCAGGCAGTTCGTTCCACAGTGTGGTCGTACGTGTAGTAAGTAAGATAGTACTTATTTAATTAGCAAAATTTAATTAAGCCATTGATCACAATCATAACACGTTTTTATTTTA
>JADGIL010004876.1:0-25203 GCA_020352625.1 Cactoblastis cactorum | reverse complement strand
AAAGAGTTGGGTGTAGGTCGTTTCAAATACGTACCTCGTACTATCAGAGTCAGCATGTTACTAAAAAGACCATGAATATGGAGGTGAATTGGAGACTATAAATCAATGAAATATACATATATTTCATTGATTTATAGTCTTCTTTTTTCTCGGAAAAGGAAGACTATAAATCAATGAAAATTAATTATTAATATTTATATTACACTAAAAAGTGAAAAATAAATAAAACTACGTTTAAAAAAACCGACTTCAAATGTGCGTATTGTACACAAGAACTAAAAAGGATAAAATAATAATAATTAGATTTATTTTCAAATAGTGCGTAAGTAATTATTGTTATATACAAACTATATTTTATCACTGCTTGAAGTCGATATACCCTTGGGAGATAATATTGTATGGAAGTTCCCGAGGGATTAAAATGACATGAATTTGAATTCTCGCTTCGCTCGGGAGTCAACGTAGAGTCCTTCGTTACGCTCAGGATCCAACGCCCGTGACGTAAGCTAGTCCAGTTTACTCCCTAAGTGCATAATCTACTATTATACGACATTCACAACATTAGGCTCATCGACATCCACAGTCCTCATAAACTGTTACATTTATATATGCCTATTTAAACACTTCACTAGTCTTCTTTTAAATATTCCAGATTTAAAACTTTGTGGTTTCCAAATAAAAATGGGAAGATCAATAAAACCGTTGATAAATAAAGTTAAGAAAGTAGCGTACTTGACGAAACTTACGGAAGTGTATAAGGAGAGAAACTACATACTCATGCCGAATATAAGCAACAGAAAGATCTTTGTCCTTATAAAAGATGGTGCTAGTCCAGATGATATGCTGTCTGCCTATTTCCATGCTGTTCTGCTGTCTGTTATTACATGTGCTATCAATGATTTTCCCTTGGTAAGTAAATGGACTAAATACTACTTCAACTACTACATTTGACACAATAAATGTAAGGTGTATAGTCATTATAATAAAATCTTTAATAAAATTATATATTTTTATGAGCACAGACTAACATCACGTCTTCCATGCTGTCCTGGGATCAAAAACAAACGTAAAATGTGCCAGGTACTATTCTTCCCAAGCAAATTATAACAATCAATCAAGGGAAAGAACTTGAAACGGGAATTCTCTTATGCAATGTACCAGCAACCTGTCTCTATTTCTGAATTTCGAGTCTCGTGACTCTTAGCTATTGCTACCCCGTAAGGGATAAAGACGTGACGTATTTGTGTATCATGAAGAGGAAATTTGTGTATTTGTATGATTGCTATAAATTTTTCTACATTAGGAGTGACCATCTAGTTACTTTTTGTCCCGCAATTGTAACGAAAACAAGCTGCGGTTGAAATTATTCTGCAACTATTTTGCAAAGCTACAAAAATAGTAGTTTAGTTACTATTATGTTTTTGATGTCAACAGGCCATATATCAAAACTCGTCATGCGCCCGGCCTTTTGCTCAAGTATGTCAGACGCTGCAGGCGGCGGAATGGAGTCGCGAGGCGTCGGATTTCGTCGACTCCGTCAGTGGCTTCCAGTACGACCCCTCGCAAGACCTTACTACGTACGTCGACATGATAGCCCGCAAAGAGTGGGAACAACTCAGATATGGCTTAGGCAAAGTTGGTGAGTCTTTAGTTAACATGAAAAAGGTCAATATTCTTCAAATTTACGTCGTGCCCTTTTCGGCATCATTATGCACAAAATGACCGTGATTAAAATGCAAATTTAGTGGCGTGATAATAACAATTATTGCTACTTAAAAAAATGTCATTAGAGTATTAAAACTTACTTAATTTTTTACAGGATGGGATCTTACAAAACATCTGCTTATAGTAGACGAATGGCGCGTCGGGTGCAAATTACAAACTTTAGATCCGATAGCACCAAGTGATAGTATAGGAAACCTTGGTCCTTACATAGCTACATCAACCAAAATCATCCCCTTTGAAGAAGTACTTACTGATCTCGAAAATGACCTAATCAGTGAAAAGGAGACTTTCACTGTGGAACCGGAAGACTCAGGGTTAAGATTGCGATCAATGGAAATATCCAGAACAAAAAGATTAAACGAACTCCAAAACAAGTCACCCAACACCAAAACAAATGAATCATTCAATCAATCGATGGCGGATTTAGAGCTATCTGCTTCGAAATGGGCAGCCAAACACCAGTTTATCAGCTTAAAAGAAGCAACGACGAGTACAACAAATACGAACGGGTCAGAGGGCGCACAGCTAAAGAAAGAAGACTGATCCGTCTCTTAAGAACATACAATTAAGTTACTATACAAACAATCACAAACAGAATTGAAATGAAAACCAGATTGTTAGAACTCAGATTAGTTAAAGGAAAATATTATAAAAGCTATAAAAAGAAATTTTGATTAATGCAAATAACAATTTCTGTAGTAGTGACCAACCAATTTAACTAGTCTTGGTGCAAGCTTCTTTTTTCTGAAAGGACCAGGATATAATCTAAACATACAATCAAGTAGTGTTGAATACAAAAATTCCACAGAGACCAAATTTAGAAACGCGGGCTTTAGAAACTATACTATGTGGTTAATATTTTACAGATAGAATACTGCTGAGATGTGATTGAGAGGAACATACTTAGTCTATATGTGTGCTATATCTCTTGACATCTGCATGCAGACCAAAAGATTTGTCTCTCCTAGTCCAAATAAAAAGTAGAGAATGGAAATTTTTATATTTTCGAATTTATTTGATTTTATTTGGAAAGAAAACCGTTTATTCATCTTAATAAAAACAAATATGAAACAGGTGGCCAATATTTTTGCAAATAAATATCTAATGTTTGTATGTAAGAGTATATAACATAGATAGTAAATAATGATTAAGCTAAATAGAAAACTATTAAGGGACAGCAATAAACAAAATTATTAAGGGGCAGCTTGATAAACCTATTTTACAGCCAGAGAAACAATAAACAAAGAATTGAAGAAAATAGATATGTTTCTCAATGAATTGTCTAATAGAAATTTGTCTTGATGGCTACATTTACTTCTAAGTATATAATAAGTATATTGAATATGTATTTTGCCAACAAGTGTTCATAAAGTAATTCGGAATATTAAAATTTATTTGTTGTATGTTTATTGTAAACCAATTATGTGTGTAAATCGTTAATTAAGACTAACAATTCATAAAGCGCCATTTAAAATCTTAACTAAATAAGTATACACTAAGGTAGATACTACACACAGTAAATATTCATATAGAAAGACCATTCTCGATCTAGATACTTTACATTTATGTTAAATGTTTTAAGCCAATATCTATACATATATGGGCTCTTTATAAAACGTATAGAAGCCAAAACGATTGTTTTTTGAATTTTTATCTGTGTATGTTTGTACGCGCATCACACAACCGAACCGAACTACCGAACGCATCTGGATGAAATTTGGAACAGTGATGGACTATGACCTAGAATAAAAGAGTTTTTAACTCGAAAAATGTACGGTTTCCGAAGGATATAATATATTTTAATCGAGCAAGACGAAATCGCGAGGATCAGCTAGTTTTAAAATATAGACATATACAATAGAAACACGATAACATTCCTCTAGGTCAGCAGTTCTCAATCTTTTTTGGTGACACAACCCTTTTGGAAAGCTTGACGGAACCCTACAATAAAAAAATAGTTTACCGTATCGGCGGTGATGGCATACTAAATTGTACGAGGCGACAAGTTTCGCGCCTCGTGAATCGCGCTACGTCGCGTCTCTACAGGGTTATTGCGGAACCCCTGGGTTCTACGGAACACACTAAGTATGGCTGCTATAGGTTATATTGCGTATTATCTTTTATCCTGTAAATTTTTATGTAGTTCTATCTTTGCGTTGAAATAAGTTTCAACGCAAAGATATTTTACTATGTTAAGGTAGAGCAATTTTTATTAAATCCAAATTATATTAAAAATATACATTGTGTAGTTTACCTAAATAATTATCCTTATAACATGCAATGTTAGGAATAGCTGTAAATGGAACTTTTTATACGAACATATGTTGCTCAATTTTTAAAAATAAAGAGTAAAATATATGGATTAGAATTGGTATATGTTTTTATTTTAGAGGTATATATGAATACAGAAACCAAAATAACATACCTAGCTAGGTTTTATTCTTCCGTAAGTAATTTAACTCCTATGGCTATCTTGGCGAACTGTACTGTAGTTATTTTAAAACAGATATCTTCCGAATTCAGACAGTTATATATGGATTAAAATTTTGAATTACCATCTTATGTTTTTTGCTGCTGCTACTGCTTATTGCCACCAAGATGGATTTTATTACAATACTTTCCTTAATTTTTTCAAACCTTATGTTAACTCATGCTCTATTTATATGTTGGATCTAAATTAATGAAAAACAAGGATAAATAAAACAAGTTATACTACACCATACCATTTTATTTTAGTATTGTCAAATTACTGATTACAATATTTGCACTGCAACGATCGTAAGACGTGGCACCATCGTATGTATATATTAGGCCCGCAACAGATAAATCAGACATGCCATACCAATTACATGATAATGTGTTAATAAATATTGATGGGAATACTCATACAATAACAAAAGAACGTTATTAGGCGTGACACACAAATGTGTAATTCCAGATTGGTAGGTACTCGACAAGTACTCTATTTGAGCTGAGCTAAATAAATTATAATTCACATTCTATTAGTTAATCTACATAGTTACTCTTTCACAAATACACATAATCCATTATCTACTCCACAGACATATATAAAATACTTTGGTAAGTACCTAACTTGTAAATAAATTAGACAGTTAACAGTATCGTGAAGATAATTTAAACAGAAAAATGATGAGCTATACAGAAAGTATTGCGAAGTATGACAATATTATTCCTTTGAGAAAACGAATCACACTCAAGTACCTACAACCCAATCTTGCATTATAGTCTAGTGCCACATTACTACTACCTACCGACATGAGCGCCGTACGCTGGAGCAAATACTGGCGAATGTATCAAATCTGTGGCTCTATCTAAAATTACAGTATGCACAGCATACTTTATTAAAATACATTAATATTTTCCTATGTAAATCCTACGAAATAACCCAACAAATACAATGCTGCAACTACGCGAAGACAGTCGAATCACACCACCAGAGTAGTCAATTCTATGGCATGACTTATTTAAGTTCGATTTAAGCAACAAAGTGCAAATTAACATTTACAAATATACTTAATACAAATAACAATTGTGATCACAGAAATAAGTACATAGAGGTATCATGATCGAAATAACATTTAACAATATTTATAAAAAAATAAAGCCGAACTTAATTCTAAATGTAAATAAATTAAAACAGGTAATAAATTAAGAATGGAGCGATCCCCCTATATTACTCTTAGAGCAATAAATAATTGACTATCAGTGTTGCATGTGAATCGAGCTGTGATACAATTTGTGGGTTCTAAGCGGGAGTGGAGTTCCCGGACCCGAGTGGTACAAGTTAGCTAGCTGGTTGCGCGGGCGGGGTTTACTTGGCGTACTGCTTGATGAGCAGGTCGGTGCTGAGGGATTTGGGTCGCTCGATGGGCAAGCCGAGCGCGCGCGACCAGATCAGCTGCGCCAGCACGCCCAGCGCGCGTGACACGCCGAACATCACCGTGTAATAGTTCATTTCCTTCAATCCGTAATACTGAAAATAAACAATATGTATTATATTGAAGGAATCACAAAAATTGACATCATGAGAAGTTGTAATTTTGTGAATTAACATTATACGAAGTTAATGTTTTAGTAATCATAAGTTCTCATAATCGGTTATAACGAAAATACCAAGATGCCTTAAAGTACAACTATTTATATGGACATAATGAGAAAGAAGTCCGCCAGTCTGTGTCGTTACCATAGGTTACACGACGTAAGGATGTTACACTAACAGTCATAAAATAATCAGATCTCGAAAATTTTGGGGGAAACAGGAAGTTAGTTCGGGGCTTTGGTTGTAAATTAATAAACATACTTAATAAATTTACTTTTCGGTACATATTAAAACCATGTCACCCTAATATAAAGAACCTTTCCAACAGTGATAGATTTCTGTAAAATAAAAGATTTATGAAAAATCATTAAATTTATTGTTTTATTTAGCAAAGATTACTCATATTCATACGTTTTTCTAAAATTAAGCAAAAATATAAGTACTTAAAGTCATGCTTTTTTCAAAAAATTAGGGGTAAAATATTTGCATCGGGTCAGTTTTACCGTACACAAACGAAATATCAAAAAAGTGCCTAACTCTTGTCTTAAGCGCGCTACGTCCTTCTTTTTCTTTAGGTCTATGTGTACATATTATAAAATTGTAACTGAGCAATGTCTGGTACGGTACGTCACTATAGCCCTATAGAATATAAAAGCAAAAATGGTTTATTTAGAATTTTTGTCTGTCTGTTTGTAAGTTTTAGGAGCATCACCCAAAAACTACTAGATGTAATTTGATGCTCTCTTCAAAGTTGTATTAAGATGGTCTAACTTAAAATCTAGCGTAAATTTCATCTCGATATGCCACTTAGAAGCTGATATATAGACAATAAGTAATAACGTACACGTAAATGTACGTACGATATATAGGTATAGTCGCGGTAGAAGCTAGTTTTAAATATTATTCTTAACTTACCTGCAGAAGGACTCCAGAGTGAGAGTCTACGTTGGGCCAGGGGTTCTTGACCTTGCCGAGCTCAGTGAGGATGGGAGGCACCACCTTGTACACGGCTGCCACTAGCTTGAACAGCGGGTCGTTGGGCAAGTGCTTCAGCGCAAATTCACGCTGGCATGTGTACCTGTTGGCACCAAATATCTTATCAAAATACAATACACTAATAAAACATGAAACAAAAAAATACAATAGAGCCCAGAAGGTACAAAAGCAGACTATCACTAATGCGATCTCTTCCAGTAAATTGTATGGGTAGAGAAAAACAAAAGTTATAAAAATACTCTGATCAAAGAGCAACATTCTTGTGACTGACTGATATTATAATTTTATAAAGATACATACATATATGTATTTTTATTTAACCCAAAAAAATTGCTTTGCTCAGGCAAACAAGTTAATTCAATATATTAATTTCGTCATTCACCAGATAGTTGGCCTGTAAAATACTTTTAGTTAATCAAATTACAGTTCACCCATTACTATCAGACTGAAAGATATTTCAAATACGGCCAGACCGAGGGCCAACCCGGGTCAGGGACAAGGACTCTACCACACCATTAATACACGCATAAGACGCATCAGTCTGGTTATATAAATTGGAATTAATACTTAAGAGTTCGTCCGTTTGTTTGAAAGATCTAATCTCAGGAATAACGGTCCAATTTAAGAGAATATTTAGAATTTTACATAACCCATTTATTGAACAAAGCTACAGGTTACTTATTATCCAATAATTCCAACAGGGTCGGGAGCAGTACGAGTGAGACATGGGGCGATCGCTAGTACAAATATATAGAGGTTACCTAGGGTCAGTTTTCCTGAGCACAGCGTGTCCGTATCCAGGCACCACCTGTCCAGACTTGAGGGTCTTCCAGATGAACTCCTTGAGTTGCTCCTCAGTCACGTTGTCTCCCACCTGCTTGCGGAGCTTTTCCAGCCACACGAGCACCTGGTTTAATATACGGCATTGTCAATGCTTGTAATCTATTCTAATACTATTAATATTAAAAAGAGGTAAAGTTTGAACTTTGTTTGTTTGTAAGGTTCTTCGAAAATTCTGAACCGATCATGAAAATTCTTTCACAATCAAAAAGCTACACTATTCAGGAGTGTCATATTTTAACGCCCAACCTCGCCACCTCATAGAACCTCATGCACCAAATTTTTTTTCAGTAGAAATATCTAATATACCTAGAAACTCAACGTTATAAAAAAAACATAATCTTATCAGTGTTATCAGCAAAAGTTACAAAAGATACGGTGTCATATTTTCACGTAACAAGCGGTTTCAATGCAAGATTTAAATCTACTAAATTGTAAATTATCCGAATAGTGCATCAGCATGCAGACCAGCGTCGGGGAAAGAAAAACACAGGATGTACTAGTTGTTTCTCTTCCCACGCAGATTGTAAAAGTCTTTCAAGGGACTAGGATACATAAATTGTAAATCTTTATCTAAAGTTAAGTACTACTTCCGACTGTCATGTATACCTTTTTGGGTTTTGTGACTTTTAAATCTCGTGACTGTTAGCTATATTTATCCCTCATCGTAAAAGTTAAAAATTCACTACTTTTATTTTGACACTTTGTATGTATGTTAATTAATGTACATAAAGATTTTTACGCCTATAAGATTTATTAAGTAAAAGCGCGCAGGTACCTTGACAATTGTTCTAATTGTCGCTTATACTTTCATAGGACAATTGTTAGTAGCAATATGTTCTCTGTTATAAACATTATGTCTCATACTCTTATTCAGTGTAAAATCAATAAGGTTTAAGATTTTATTCTTGGTGTGAAATATAACGTACGATCATATATCAGTACAATTCCACTAAGCGATTGCTCTACAATAATTTGATACCGATAGCATTTTATCATAATGGATTATGAAACATTTTTCTGCAACCTTATCATTCAGACTGAAATAAGATAATGTTAGCATAAACAGAACTTTATAAGGAAAATTATTAATATTATTTTTTCAGACGAAGTGAAAGTGAAATTAATACATAATTTCACTTTCATTTTCACAATTATAATCTCACTTTCTCAATGCCTAGCTTTACTAAAACCTTACACTATTAGGAATAGACTCTTCACTGGTTAATAAAAATAAATCAAATGACAATCTGAAGTGAATATATCAAAAAATTAATGGTAATTTGAATACAAATCCAACATTTAAGTAAAATTATTGTAACTTAGTAACACAAAATCTACTAGATAGTTAACTTATATTTATGGTATATGGCCTATTTATTCCCAAATTCCTACGAAAGCGAAAGTCTGGAGAACTGTTATTTAGTATAATACAAATAAGTATCCTCACCTCTTGGTTAGCAAGCCCGTGAAGTGGTCCGGCCAAGCCGTTAAGGCCAGCGGCGAAGGACAGGTAGGGGTCGCTGAGCGCCGACCCGACCAAGTGTGTGGTGTGCGCGGACACGTTGCCTCCCTCGTGGTCACTGTGCAGGAACAACAACCAATAAGAATACGGGAACCGTACGCATAGTATCTATAAAATATAGCCTATATGTAAATGTATTTTTGTTTGTACAACTGAACAACTGCTGAGCGGATTGATATTTGGTATTCATAATTATATACTAATTATTTTTTCTGAAGTATAATAAGCTTCATTTGATCTCGTATGTCCGATGGTAACGGGAGTAACTATGGCGCCATCGCTAGTAGCTAATGTTTCGCTTGCAAGACACTTACTATGTACAACAGAGATACCTGAGGCCTAGTAGATGCCAGTGCAATGAACTTATGTTATCTTAATGTATTATGTCTGGAATAGTGTTTACAGGTATAGTTTAAAGTAATAAGCGTATAATTAAGTGCAAATATAAATAAACTACTTAAATTAACAGAAGAAAATACTTTTTACTACGTAGTATGAAACAAAGTCGCTTTCCGCTGTCTGCCCCTATCTATATCTATGCCTAAATCTTTAAAACTACGCAACGTATTTTGATGCGAAATTTTTTTAATAGATAGGGCGATTAATAAGGAAAGTTTTTTTAACGTATACGAAGCTAGTTTACGAAAATAACAAAAACCACTGAACTCCTTTTAATAACTCGTTCACCATAAGAATGTAGTGTCCTCTGGAACATTATTTATTTTACTAAATTTTCAACAGAAACGGAAGAAGCGCGAAGTTTTTTTTAGTATTTTATTATAAAATATAAAGTTATTTCCTTAATTTGCCTAAATCTATAGCATAAATAAATTAAAAACTGATTGTGTTGGTCTTATTATTGAATTTTTCCGAATAGCATAATTCAGTGTGGGTCGCTAGTATATTATAAACAGAATCCATATTAAGAATGATTGATGTAGATGTTGGCTGTTTGACCTACTTTAGTTAAAAGTCCAATACAAAATTACTGCAGCACAAAGCAATCGATAAATCCACTATAAATAGAACATCACGTATTAAGAGCCAGCATAAGTTATAATGCAGTAGATTCGCTAAGCTTTACAGTTGTTAGATAATTTGATTATATGTAATTTACAACGCAAGCAAGATTACAGCAGCACAGTCATCACCTTGCCAACGATAGAAACATACATAATTTATTCATTCTATTGAAATAGTGCCTATTATGTATGTACTAGTGTACGTGCAGGTAATCGTATGAGACTTAAAGGTCAATTTATTTATTGACTAAACCATGTTCATAACAATTGTAGTCATAACTTATATCTAGGCTTATTTTTTAAATAGCCTGTTATATGTCCCACTGCTGGGTAATGGGACATCTTTCTGCTTCCTCAATTCGCTATTTTGACAGACGACGACGGTGTAGAGAATGGTTAAAGATTGCAATAAATAGACTTAAAATATTGGATAAAAATTATGTAGATATCTTAATGCAACCAATTCGAACTACCGAGTATTCAATACACTGTGACCAATTTCCCCATACTATTCGCAATTAAATAAAGAATTTTATAATGCTTAACGCACTACAACTCAGTTCAGAAAGTAGCAGTCGATTATATATCCATTAGAAAATAATTGACTAAATATCTCGATCTCGTTTATTACTGTAATAATTTCTAAAAATACAAGTATTTCAAAATCATACAATGTACATAACGAGTTATGTTAGAGTAAAAAGTTCACCTACACGAGGAATTGACGTAAACACATACATTTTGTTTTGTGACGCACGTTTGTTCGTCATCGCACGACCAACGTTCTTAAGAATACGAATTAGTAGAAAAAAAAAACAATTGGACTTTGTACTTAGTTTTCCGTGGAGACTTGATGCAGTTATTTGTGTTAAAAAGAAATTATGAATATAAAATATCGTATTGGTCTCTCAAAATTGTCACGAGAATTATGCCCGGTTATTTCATCTTTTATTTATTGGCTATTAATTTCCCTATTGGGCCCAAAAGCCCAACGCTCCGTAGCTCTGACGCCTTCCATACGCTCCGTATTATCCTTAGCTTTTTTTCTTCATTCGCTCAACAATATCCCTCAAATCATCATATAAATTCCTACATTCCTACTGCAAATAAAGAGTAATAACGTATAGAACTCATATTACTCTTCGTTTTTGCATTACCAGGAATTTACATAATTGTGAAGATAACGAGAAAACAGCTAAAACAGTAATAACTGTAGCTTTTTTTTAGGTATAAAATCGCACAGCAAAATATTACAACTTAGTTTTTTTTGTTTTTTAAATATGTATTTTATTTAGAAGTCATGAGTTTTTACAGCTAATGGTCGATTATAATACATACAAGTATCCCATCCTTCGCCTTTACATTTAGTCACAGTCAAGTAGTAGCGAGGTGGAAAGACTTATTGCATTGAGAATAAGAAATAGAAACAGGTTTTTCAATATATATTCCTTAATAGAACTGCTCATATCCAATCACTGACAAATCCACTAACCAAGAATATTCAGTTCTTCTACACGAAATAATCTATCTCAGTTATATTAACTTCGTGTCGATTTACACATTCGTCTTCATTACTATAAGAAATGTCTACATATGTTCTATTGATATCAAAACAAATATTAGTCAGTCTGAGTTTTACTTTACAAGTGGATTGTTAGTGTATATACAAAGTTAGAGATAGGACAACACAGGGGGCAATACAATACTCAAGTGTCAAGCAAAGTCAATTGACAACTGGTGCAGATCAAGTTGTCAATTGGTGAATTGCATTCAATGGAAAGCTCTTTCTCGTGATATATAAAACGGCGGATGTTATGTCTGGAGTCAAATTAAGAGACATAAAAATGAACACGAACACAATAAGCCAATAAAAATAGTGCAAATCAAATACACATTCGCCGTGCACCCTGCTCACATATTCTCACGGTTTAATAACGACATGTCGCTAATTTAATTCGCCGTTTTGCATCAGAAAATTACATGCTAAGCCCACATGCCGGAGAGTTGGAAATAACAAACACATGGAAATACTAAGTGGACAACAAGTATAACTAACGCGACTTAAATCAGTAACTATTAATTTATAACATCTTTCACTAACAACAAAAATATTCATGAAATACTAGCGACCCATCCTGATTTCGCACCGGTAGAAAAAACTTTTACTGGTAAAATCTTTTTAAAATCTGTTCAGTAGATCTTGACCTCAATTTTAAGTAAATCTCAAACATTACTTAATCCATAATAATATTATAAATGTGAAAGTATGTTTGTTTGCCCGTCTTTCACGTCAAAACGGAACAACGCATTAGTGTCTTTTTTATGTGGAAATAAAGGGCTGGAGATGCTACTTTTTGTCCCTTTCTATTCCCCCACGTCTCGAAGTTAACGCGAGCGAAGCCGCGGATTAAAGCTAGTAATAATATAAAGTGTAGAATAGTCAAATTGTAGGTATTTGTTGTCCCAGTGACACTGTTCAATTTAATTAAAGATTATATTTAGTGCAGTGGTGCGGAGTTATATAAGTAGACGAGATAAAAACGTCTCACGCGAATTGACATTTAGCAAGGAATCATTGACACGCAGACTCGCACATAGGGCACATGTGAAGATTATATGTTGACTCACACATGTATAAACGATATTCATTCCGCAGTTTCGTTGATAAGGCAATATCATGGCGGTAAACACGCAAATCAAAATGTGGTCAGGGTCATAGATATAATTTAGTTATAAAACGAATACGTCATCAAAATTTAAAGCAATACCTACGCGTTGACCAATACTTTTAAAACCTTTTCATACACCACAAAAAATGGTATAAAAACATCTCAAAACACTTAAAATATTCATGCGTATTAAATTAGTGTTATTTGACACCGCTACATAACGTTGTGAAAAGATAGCGTATTTCATTTGTGAATGTGTATAGATATTTACCGGACATAAAAATCTCCATAATAAAGAATATAAGGCTCTTTTTTAGCCTTAGAAAATAAAAGTATCATGAACTGAATGACTTTTTTGAGATAAGAAAGGACATTTGTTGTATATCATTGTTACAATTACTATTTCGAAATAACAAAATATTACCTATGGATGGTGAGGTAGAGACGCATCAGCTCTGTAAATTGGGGGTCTTCAAAGCCAAGCATGGTGCAGTAGTTGGCGGACCAGTCCTTGTTGTCGTCGATAGCGCCGATGCCCTTGCCGTCGCGGTACGTGTTGCGGTATATCGTGGCGGCGATCACGGGAAGTTTGGCGATCAGATTCATGGAATCCTCGTACACGTACTGTTAAAATAAATAGCTTTAGATTTGCTGTCAAAATCTAACACAGTACAATGAAGAAACTTCAATACATATATAATTTTTGCCAGTTTCAATACCCATTATTCGGATATGGAAGCCGATAATATGACCTGTAAGTACATCTCTTAGCAGTCTTGTTTTATTAACTGAACAAACAAAAACACAACAAGCACGCAGGCTTGCTACAGGAAACATCGGTCACCGCGACATGAGCCGTGTTATGTGTCGATCCTGAAATACAGCAGTACAAAACATGAACATAGTACTGACCTCCCAGTATTTGGATTTGTGTACACCCTCAGAGTAGGCCTGAGCGAACTTGGACTCGCTGTTAAGGGCAGTGACGGCGGCTGAGAACTGAGACATGGGGTGCAGCTTGTTGGGCATATTGTTCAGCATCGTCACCACGTGTGCTGGCAGCTCGGCCCTATGTTATAATATCAAGTTTTTTTTTACTACTAACTTATGCCTTCGACGTCGAGCGTGCATTATTACTATTGTCAATATCTTGGGTTCCAAGCAGATATCAAAATGAAACCTATGCTATATTTTATGTTCAAATGCGACTATATATAGACAGGCAAAACATTAAAGAAATAATAATTTTGGCCTTAAAAGGCCTATATTTTTTTTTCCTTAAAGTTCAGTTATATAGGGGACTGTTGTAAGTTTGTAAAATGTCGCTTCTTATATAAATAACATAAAAGGACGATAGGATATCAGATAGTTAATGCATTATGCTTTGATATAAAGTAAACATTGAATTTATTATAATGAATAAAGAGAGTAAACAATACATGTATTATAATAAACAACAGTGGCACATTAGCATCGATAGGTTATCCGAATATTAATTTTTCTGTTCAACTTGACTCACAAAATGGAGCAATAGACTTATTTACGCCAACTAATTGATTACTGATTACCTTAAGAGTTAATAATTCATTAATGTGAGAATCAAGACCGAAATGAATTTCGGTCTTCAAGTTGCAGTTCTTATTTTTTGATACAATATTAAATAACAAAATGTAACAAGATTTAAAAAACTGTTGTTATCTTTGTCTTAGCAACCGTTCTGAACCCGGTAGTCGGCCGAGCAGTCCTTCAAGCATATTTGGTTAGTTGCCAAAGCAAATAGTATAATGTCATCGTTTATAACCTGTGCGTACAAAGAGAAAGTCTCATGCATCCATATCAATTTCTGTTGGATAACTTGTGGCATCTACATACATTTTTATTAATGTATGTTACCGGCTAATAGGCGAAGTGCGGATAGACCTATGTATTTCTAGTTAGGTACAACACATAACCATACCTAACCCTAACCTATGCTCCCGACTGCACCTAATTAGATCCTGACTAGAACTAGGTGTATCCATTCGCAATGTACTAAAGAATAATGCTTATTATACTATCAACGATNNCGCATGGACCCTCCCAACAACGTCAGTACTCTACAAATTATCTTTCTCTCTTAACATTTCCCGGAAATTCAATTTTTAAATGTATTTTTTAAGTAATGTGTGATCACCAAGTGTTACAATTTATTTATATTATTTTATCATCGGAAGCCGAGTGCGTCATGTTCAATAAAGTGTACAAACTGGTGGCGGCGTCGTGGACGGTCGTATTGCCCCTTTGATATCGTCGGGCTTTGCGATGGCTGACTTTTGCGTCAACTCGTGAACAGGGGCTGCCTGAAGGGACTGGTCTACTCGATTCCCACAAATTTCCTTTTAGCCATTTTTTTCTTTAATTATGCTCACTCAATCACAATCATAACTTGTCCTTTATTTTATTCAATTTTGACTTGTAAACTTTACAAAAATATTATCAAGCTCCTCTCACATATTAGGGCTTGAATTTATTTCGGCATTTTTTCTCAGCAGTCGTCATTCTGAAATGCCGGTAGTCGTAGCTTTATTAAGATTTAAATGTTTATTAATTAATGACATGAAAAAGTGGCATAACAAAATTATACATAATAGATTCGTTTTCGCGTGACTTGCTATTTTAAAAATTTGCAGAGATAAACGACGTCATGTTTTAGGTTTCCTTTTAATTTTTACGGAATACCTTTTATCTTCGAGATAAAAATTATTCTGTAACTTTTTTAACTCTCCAATGAAAACACTATCGACATTGGATAAACCGTTTCAAAGATTATCTTGGACGATCGGGAAACAGTATTTTTTATATTGGAAATTTATTTATTTCAATAAATAAATATTAGAAATGAGTAAATGCAAAAATCCATTCAATTTTAAATTTTTTGAAATTACAAACAGACACTCCCAACTTAAATCATTTGAGTTGATTAATTTTTAATAAGGCATAATAAGAAAAAAAATATATTTGCATAGACAGAGACAAATTGTAAGTTCCTAAGCATATAAATCGGACGTTTTCCGTTATTTGTCATTATGGGAATTACTATTTCCTGGTGACTGATGCATTGTTAATTTAAAATTACCTATAATGTGTTTTGTTGAAGTATAGTTTAAAAGGACGTGTAGATACTTAACCAGAGACTTATGATAAACAAAGAAATATACTGTAAATCGTGAAAAAATGAAATATATGTAACTCTTGAAGCTAAACCATTTTCAAAAGATTCTCTAAATAATAAATAACATTTCTTAAAAAACTCACTTAGTTGCCAAAGTATAACTCACCTCTGTGCCCATTCCTTAGAAAGGGCTTTGACTTGGGCTTCGGTGGGTACGTCTCCGGTGACGAGAAGCCAGAAGAGACCTTCTGGGAGAGGTTCCTCGCCTCCTTTTGCTTTAGGCAGCGCTTTTTGGCATTCAGGAATAGACATTCCACGGAATCTGATACCCTCATCAGGATCCAGCACTGAAGTCTCCCACACGAGACCTTTGATGCCACGCATACCACCGTACATCTGTAATAACACGCATGATTAATTTTAGAAAGAACCTATTGCTATATTTATTTTGGTGCAAAAGAAAAATTTAGAAGAATCTAATCATTATCTAAGAATCTATATCTAATATAATCTATAAATCTAAGAATTATTGCATCTTTTATTTAAAACTAATTTACACAGTTATCGTATCAGCTCACGGGTGATTGCCAAATTGTCATCGAAAACAAGTGCAGCAACACAATAAAAAAATGCAAACGGGTTCATCGACCTCAGGTCATTGCACTTATACTTTTCAAGTTCAAGTAACACGGTCCAGCTCCAGGCTTACTACATTTGTAATTGGATGCTAATTACAAGGTCAGACATCAGCCTCGATAGTGTCAAGTTTCTAAGACGTTACAATTTTAGATACTTTTCTTTTGGTTGATAACACATTTTTGACATATGTGACGATCGTACTAAAACATAACTACGAATCTATAGGAGGAAAACCTTTATGGAAAAGCGCCATCGAGTAAAAGGCGCAATTTAAGAAAATTCCACACGGGCCCGCCGTGGACGCAAAGCTGGTCTTATCAAACAATTTTTTCGGATATCGTGTGATTACATACGGATGTCTGCGTAATCGATATAATTAATAAAATTAATTCGAAGGTCATTTCGGTGACGGCCGAGTTAAAGCGCCCGCCAAGCTAAGAGGCGTAGATTTAATCGGTACTACTAATGGTATTACTAGTATTTCCGTATTACGTTGTTATTCTGAACTCTCTTGAGCAAGAATTGTAAAACGGGAACCCTATTACTAAGGCTCCGCTGTCTGTCTGTCTGTCACCAGGCTGTATCTCATAATCCGTGATAGCTAGAGAATTGAAATTTTCACAGAAGATGTATTTCTGTAGCCGCTACAACAACAAATACTAAAAATAAAAATTGAAATTAAAATTAAAATTTAAGGGGACTCCCATACAACAAATCTGATTTTTTTTTGCTCGATATTGATAACGATAACAGATAGACGCTTTAATTTTTTACAGAATATGTATTTATATAGTAAAATTAAAAATAAATAATTAAATTAAAAAAATTAAGGGGGCTCTCATACAACAAATGTGGCTTGTTTTGGTTCATTTTGCTCTATATTGATAACGGCAATGAATAAATGCTTGAAATATTCATGGAATATGTATTTATAAATTATCTTTAAATATGAATATTAAAATTAAATAAATATTTAAAGGGGTCTCTCATACAACAAACGTGATTATTTTGTAGGTTTTCATAGATAATGGCACGGAACCCTTCGTGCGCGAGTCCGACTTGCACAAGGCCGGGTTTCTTTTTTAATTTGCCTATAGGACAATCAAAATTTCATCACAAATTTCATCTTCGCTAAATATAAAAACTAAAAAATTTACGATACAAGAGCACTTTAATCAGGTCCACTTGAATAAATAAAGTTTAGCTTTAATAAAGGTAGCAAAAATACAATATATGTATAAATAATAGGTTTTGGTTAACTCTGTATTCTATTAACATTTTGAATGAAACTTGTCTGTCAACATAGATAACAATGCGTCTAGTTTACCTACTGTCAGAGTCTCAATGTCTATCCTTTGCAATAATATGATTAAGTGCGTATTACTTACCATGTCGATGGTAACCTCTCCGACTTTGGTGTTTCCATATTTCTTACGGAAATCACGGATCCTCTCTTGTTCCTTGGGAATTCTCTCCTGCAGAATGGCCTTGAGGTTGGTCTGCTCGGCGCTCAGACCCCTCAGCAAAATTGATGCCGATGGGCATACTTTCTGTTGGATTATACTAAAAATTAACACAATATTCCTACAACGATAGATGCGAAAAGTTTGAAAAGATGTTTATTACAAAATCACGCATAATCTACTTCACCGATTCCGAAATTTCATACACAACCCACAGAAGACCGCCACCTGATGCTCCGTCCAGTGAGTGGGAGAGCCGGAGGCCGAACTTGCCCACTCTCCCCATTTGGGGAGGTCATGGGGTTTATTATAGGCCGACAAAGCTTCAATGACCCCGCGGGTGTTGCAGTTGCCTATGGGCGATGATCATTTAACATCACCTAACCCGCCTGCTTGATTGCCTCAAACATAAAAAACAAGTCTATTCCAACGGGAGCGAAGTTATAGGGTGATAATTATAAAAACTATGGTTTGTTTTGGATGGTTTTATGAATACTGTTTTAACAGATATTATAATATGATTTCTTGTTGCTCTCAAATATCACTCTGTTCTATAATCTACACAACACAATAATTAAATGTGATTTTTATACAGAAATAAATACAGATCGGCAATTTTTATGTACTACATTAATAAATAAAATATATTCAAATCGTCCAGATTATTATTAGACAACCGTGGCGTTCAAGGTGATATATGTACGTGTACGTCGTAACACATCTAAACCTCTTACGTATACCACGGCAGTAAGAATGTATTTGTACAAGTAGATTATTTATCCTGTTAATTTCCCCTTATTCTGAGGTACGTTTGAGCTATCAAGACTTACAATTTTGTAATAGGTACGTGTATATGATCGCGGGTCTAAAATTCAGGTTCAAAGTTTATTCAAGACTAGCTAATGGCCGCGATTTCGTCCGATCAATGGATACTATAATATCATGTCAGACCCTTGCTCGGTTACAATAAATTATATCCCTCGGTTCCCTAGGTCTCTAGGTCCCTAGGATCTGTTCGGTAGTGTTTGTGTTACGCGCGTACAAACATACAGACAGACAAAAATTCTAAAAACATATCATCAGGTTAATCGTCAGGTTCCCGTAGGATACTCAAAAAACTAACTGCTGAATTGATTTAATTGAAATTTTATTTGTAAAAACCTTACATACCGGGCTAATGTCTTAGCTATTATATCCCGGTAAATTGGCAGATTCCCGCAGGATAATCAAAAAACTATATATAAAATTCAATAAAATTTTAAAGGCTGAGCGAATGAGATTACGAATAGTTTTCAACTTCAAAGTTATACAGTATTAGGCCAATGTGCAAATCCATTTTTCCATTCTAAATATGAAAGTGTTTTTGTTTGTTTGTCCGTCTGTTACATAAAAACGGAGTCACGAATATTAGTGTCATTTTTTATGTGGAGATAGTTGAAAGGCCGGAAAGTGGCATAGGCTATTTTTAGTCTATCCCAATATGGCTAGTACCTACTTAGTTCATAAAAATTTGGAAAGATTGTGTTAAAACTGAGCAGCTGTTTACTTTAAAACCTATACAGAATATAATAAGTAGTTGAAAATATTCTTTAAATCAATATATTCGTTAAATAATTTTTTATTTGTTATTTAAAATAGCATATTCTTCAATTGTTTGTACAATCCGTGCAACATTTTAAAAGATACAAAACGGCAATACACGTAACATGCAGATTTGTAAGGAAAATTGTGAAACAAAAACGCCTGACGAGGACATGGCACATGCAACGAGGCCGACGGAAATAAGGTCAAATGCGCTGTTATGGTAAAGGCCCTATTCTTACTAACTTAAGCAGAACATTTTCCTTAATAATACTGTAAACTTAAGTAAAATTTAATAACTGAAACTAGTACAAGTACTAGTAAGTAAGTAGTACTAGTAAAATTGTTTTTTACATTAGTATTTATACCTTTTTTAAAATGTAATTTAAAGATGAAAGTAAGAAGACTAATTTCAAGCATTAAATTCTTAAACACAAACTTAATAATATTTTTACTGCTTTTAAGGTTTCCGAAATCAAATGGCAAAAACGGAACCCTAATACATAGTTTCATCATGTCTAGATGGACATGAAGAATTCGTCCGTATTTATTCGAAGACTATGTGTGCATAGGTACTATGATTTGAATTGACCTCGTCCGCGACTTCGGTTAGAACATAGCCGTTTATTTTTATTTTATGTTTGATGATCTGCTTAGATGTTATATTTGTGTATTTATATACCGATTTAAACATTAAAAAATATGGATACATTTTAGAAATGAGGACTCATGAATAATTTTATAAATTGTGTAGTAAAGAATCCATAATGGAAATACTTCGCACGGGATTAAAAACCACCCTATCTATATACTCTACGACTCTCTACATACACATTACATAATATTTAATATTACGAAATTCCTACGGTAACGAAACTAGGAATCAGCTAATAATAATATTTAAAACAGATTTCAAAATAAAAGGGTACACAAATGTAGGACATGTCACATTAGATATTTTGACAAAGCAGAAATCATAAAGAGTGCACCCGCTTGATGTTCATAAACAATGGTTGATACAAAATATATACTATTACCTAATATGCATATTATTAAGCAGGTAGGTACTTTGGTCACCTATGTAACAATTTAAAAGATGGGAAATTATTATTCCGAAGCCACTCAAGTTACTTCCATCTTTCTATATGTACATAAAAGAGGCCCATGAAATTAATAAGATATGTTTCAACACTGATCATGGTCGTAACTATGATGATGTCATAGACTTGGTAATAAAATCCGGCGCCAAAATACCTAAACCTTGAAAATTGGTTGCGTTTGACAATACAGTTGTTAGGTACCTGACAAAGAAAATATTTATCTCACTGTAACACGTCACTTTATCTAAAGAAGATTTTTATTGCTCCTTGCTCCAGTATGATGGTTCAAATTCCATCCAGTTACTGACAAAAAAGTTCATTATGAAGATCCACATATGAATTAACCTTGTAATTATAAAATATTTTAAGAAAACCTAATTTAATCGAAACAGGAAAAATAATATCGAATCACTGTTATCTATTTAAATAGAAGAAAAATTATATCTCTTAATGAATGCCGATGACGTCAATATCTATCAATCTCAGTATGCCTTTATAATGGATGTGATTAATAAAGTAAAATTTTACGTAAATTTTAATTAAATTTTTAATCAATACTTGGCGAAAATATGGATCATCCCCGATCATAATCTATATATGTATATACTCTTGCGTTAATGAGTTACTGACTGATAGATAACGCACAGCCGAAACTCCTGAACTCAAGTAGCTGAAATTTGGCATGTATGCTTCTTGGAGAATGTAGAGGAGCACTAAGAGAGGATTTTTGGAAATTTCACCACGAAGGGGGTGATAGGTATGAAAATCTTTTATATGAAATTTAATCTACACAGTCGTATTATAATAGTATACTAGGTATTAGGCTTATTAGTATTATTTAAAATAAGCAGTACAGCTGACTCTATGCATTTCAAGTACTCGTAAGATACATTGTTTGTAATCTGTGGATGCTACCAGATTTGGGCGAGTGCCCGCTACTCGCTAGTGACCTGTACTATGGCTGGTTATCTTTAGAGTCGGACGTAGCAGAGGACACGCATCGTGAATGTCATTGCGAGAATTTCTGCGTTTCACATGTTTCTGATAACGGAATCGACCCTAGATAACTCCCGCATTTTCACAACCCCACCAATGACCCCTGCGCTGTCTTCAATAAAATTATGACAAAACCTGACATACATATGCCACCAAACTAAAACAGGACAACTTAAACAATTATTGTCAAAATATCACAACATAGAATAAAGAATAGTTAACGAGATTAACAAACTATACCTACTTTGTATAATAATAGTACCAGTATAATACTTTTGTAACATATGTAGTATGTAGAACATCACAACACAGTAGCAAATATATTATAACTAGCTTATGCCGGCTTGGGTTCAAAACAGCATATCAAGATGAAACCTCCGCTATATTTTAAGTTAGACCTTCTCCAATACAACTGTGAAAACTACATCAAAATCCATCTATTAGTATTTGCGTGATGCGCTCACAAACATACAGACAGACAGACAAAAATTCTAATAAATATATTTTCTTAATATCTCTCATGTACAGACATAGCTAGGTTACAGTTTTATTGTAGTTATGTATCGATGTTATGGACCAGGTGATTAATCCGGGATGCGGGCATTTTTAATAATGTGCGAGCATTATAAATAATATCTGACTCTATCGGCTAAGTGATTAATTAATACCTAAACTCCATTATTTATCATATTGCATGGTCATTATTATATTGCTACATGACATTTGGGCAATTTGATAATAAAGCTACATACATTTTTTGTGGTACTTTGTAGTGGTATGGAGCCACTACTTTGTAGTGGTATGGAGCCACTACTTTGTAGTGGTATGGAGCCACTACTTTGTAGTGGTATGCAGCCACTACTTTGTAGTGGTATGGAGCCACTACTTTGTAGTGGTATGGAGCCACTACTTGTATTAGGGTGGAGCCTACTGCTTGCTTTGTTAGCCTGCAGCATGAATGGACTGGCTCATCCGGGGAAGTCCACACTCCCACAGAAGACCGACGCCTGCGGCTATCAGCCGTCATGCTCCGTCCGGTGAGTGGGAGAGCCGGAGGCCCATCTTCGGGGGTTTTTTATAGGCCGGCAACGTTTCTCTGTTGCAGTTGTCTATGGGCGACTGTGATCACTTAACTTCACAAGACACCCGCTCGTTTGCCTCCCTCTTACATAAAAAAAAATTGGTACCAAAAGAAAGGGCTTGCTGTGAATAATTTGAAAATCAAAGTGACATCATTCCAAAAGCTTGTTTTAAAAAACTTCTTTAAATTTTTAATATGACTTTAAGTTACAAATGAAAAAAAAAATCCACTAGAGATTTATACTGTAGAAGTCATTAACATTTATTCAAATTGCTTAACATTTCGTTTAAGTTAAATTATTTTTTGTTTAAAAAGAAACAGTTTTAAGTTTTTGTGTGAAAGTGTCACAAACATGCAAAGTTTATGAAGATGTAAGAATAAAATTGATTTAGTAACTTTTTTTTCAACATTCTAAAAGTTGATTATAAATTATAATCCATTAAAAACCTTTAATCCTACAAAAATGAAGATTAGCCAATGCCGCCTAAATATATTTCTGAAAACAGTTTCCGAACCTAACATACTATAGTATAAAAAAATCTGGAATAACTGGACTGCCAGTTCAAAGCATGTCAAAATCAATTCAAGAAAAGACCATAAATAAAGGCCAAAGGGCGTTTTGAAAACTTTTGACTTAAAAAATTTAATATGTAATATTAATAATTTAGGGAAAATAAATTATGATTTAGAACAATTTTAGAACTTTTAATTTACAGTCCTAAATTTAGGTACCTACAAAAAACTCGTCCAATAGTTATATCCATTTAATTATTTAACCTATATACTATCAAATTATCCTCTGTGACCTTTTTACTAAATATAAAATAATAACCATTTTATATGTATATATTTATAGAATTTTCTGTGTAAATCTCACAAAGTATGATTATGGATAACAAAGTAACAGATTGACATTGCAAGGCCACTGATACCAGAATCCTCTTTTAGTAATTTCAATGATAACTCAATCAAAACTTTATGTAAAAACATGTTGAAGTCATTGTAACTTTCTTATCCTATTGTTGTTGTTGTGAAAAGCCAGTCATACTAAATGCTTCTTCACTACATAGAATAATGCAAAGTCGCTTTCCACTGTATATTTATATGTATACTTATTTAATGGATTTAAGCTTATATCTTTAAAACTACCTATCAGATTTTAATGCAGCTTTTTTTAATAGAGTGATTCACAAGGAAGATTTTGCAATAAATATGAGCTTATGACAAGATACCTGGGTGACTAATACAACTGTCAACTGTATATAAAATACTACATAAAATTATGAAGTGAAGTGAAAGCTCTGTATATCTTTACTAAGAAACTACTTTTAAAAAAAGTTACACAGAAAATTATTTAGATATTTCTACTGTTGTTAAAAAAAAATACAGAAACTATGAACTAAATTAATTATGAAAATGATTGTTAAATGGATAAATACCAGTACACAACTAGGTAAATAAGAATATCCCACAAAAGTAATACCAGTATAACACTATGATGTAGTTTCTAAATTGAGTTTCTGAAGTTACACTAACCATTTAAAAAGCTTTACTTTTCAGCTTTATCCATTTTACTCATACATTCTTGATTCTCTCTCCGTTCTAATAAAAAAATAATAATTAACAAAAGAAAGAACCTATTTATTAGCAATTAGAAAAACACTATTGTTCACGAACTATTCGAAATGGGAATTAATTACAAAGGAATTATCATTAATTCTTTATGAGGAATTATTAGAATTGTCATAAATATTAAATTAAAGAATACTAAATTACCATGTAAGAACTAAATTTTTCGTTATTAAGCCCCCCAATACCAACACACATGCTACTTCAAATTATTGTTTAATTTAGTATTTACCTTTCATTTGGTAATGCAGATGTTTACATATATTTACGTTAGTGTTAAACTTTCATACCCGAAATAGATTTTAGTCGTATTACATAACTTCAAAACGTAGCAGGACGAAGAGGTTATAAAAATAAACTTTTAATGTCTAAATGGAATGAATAATTGACAAATATAAGTAAAGAATATTTTTACCTGTAGTTCTAATACTCTGGTGGAAGAAATTCTAAAAAGAGCCATAATTAATAAACCCACCGAACGCTGCCAGACACAAACTATCGTGAACCAGCCACGGTCCGCGAACGCGATTGATGATTGATCGCTCAAATGTCGCTCATCCAATCAAGCCTTGTGGTCTTGTTTTTTTTTTTTTTTGACCATGGATACAAAGTCCTTCAGTCGAAAACTTAAATTATAAATTCAATTACTTTTAAACTTAAAATTACACAAAAATTAATAATTACTTAAAAACTATAACAAAAAAAATCAAATTTTTCCTACTGTGT
>JADGIL010004870.1:1665-12776 GCA_020352625.1 Cactoblastis cactorum | reverse complement strand
CGATACCAATTTTACAAGCGAAATTAGATACTGTAGGGTCCCCTGGCGGTCCAACATCATAACAACTATTATAAGAACCATCTAAAAAAATCTAAATCTAAGATCTTCTAAGTCTAAACGTTTGGAGGTAAATAGGAACTTCTCCGTTATGTTGTGGGTAAAATGCGAAGTTTAAATAAACAGGTGCTAGATACTATAGAATAAACGCTTGCGAGTGTCTTTGTTCTACTATTTTTTACATCTATTTCATTTGTAAGAGCTTTATTACTATGACGATCTTCGTGATGTAATGATTGAATTGCCTGATCGCTGCTCAGGAGGTCCCGGATTTGATCCCTGGTCAAGTCATGATGGAAAATGATATCTTTCTTATTAGCCTAGACCTTTGATGTTTATCTATATTTGTATGATAAATTTAAATGAAGTATTTCGTAGTTATTAACTTGTACTCTTAAAATATCTCCTTTTACGTACTCAGCTGTATAAAAAATACCAAATACCTGTTGCGGATATATAATTAAGATAATATTAAGTGAGTAATTAAGACAGGTGTTTTCAATAATAATATATATTAGAGGAAGTACGTAGTGTTTATTTCTATGCAATGACTAGATATTAGTTATGTAAATCTAAAACAAACAGTAGATGTAACTGCGTATCGTATTTACTTGTACACGTACCTAGATAAAGCAAATAATATATAGTTTATTAAGATGTTTTTTCGTACTTGCCACCATAAACAGAACATTAAAAAAAAGAAAATGGCGCCATTCTGAGAAAAATTAAACTTTCCAATATTTTTAACATGAACTGTTACAAAAATGTCGTCAAATGATAATGATTTAACTCCAGAGTTTATTAAATTAGACGCTTTAGGGATTATTAATAATCTAATACAGGAAAAATCAAAAGGCAAATACCTTTTTGTAGTACTTTCTTTTATTTGCCTCGCAAAAGGTGTGAAAAGTAGAGCTCTGGAATAAAGGACTGACGTAGTCTTGGGCTGATTGAATCTCTCGCTTCACTATGACTCACTCGCTTCGCTCAGGATTCAACGCCCTTGACGTAAGACTGTCCTTTACTCCCTAGATGCGTAATTTACTATTTCTTCGCTTGAATGAGAAATCAAATATCATACCTATTTGTCACTATTTAATCCCTTGAACTTCACGAAAACTTTCATAACTTTTACAATCAATATCTAGAATCAATCAGATAATAATGTCCAGTACTTTCATCTTCAAAAGAGTCAGAATTTCCGCCATTTGGATCAGTAAACAGCTTTATTTCTTCTTCTGACGAGTAGACATCTGGAAGTTGACTTGGTGTAACTGCTATATCATCAAATCTTAGATTAGTTTTAGCAGTATTTCTAGAATCATCGATATATGTAGTATCTATGCCACCAAAACGTCTCTGGAGTAATGATTCATCATTTGGCACAGTTTTTGGATTAGAAGCTATACTGCCAAGTCCGACGTATGTTTTTGGCTCTGATGGTTCAGTTGGAGCCACTTCGCTTTGGTAATCTTCAGTAGCCACATCTATTTTTTGTGGAACAACGATTCCAATGAGGAACATTAGCAAAATCACTGATTTCATGTTCATCGTTTTAATTAAAAGTAGGTGATTGTGGTACTGTGGTATTGTAACTGATGTATATGGGAGATGCAGTGTCGTTTATATATATGATATTTTATGTAAATATATGATAAAGAGGCTTATGAGGAAAATGTTGGATACGGACTTTACTATTAACTCATTATGAGTCATTCTTGTCTATTTGCTTATTTGTTTGAGTTTATTTTTATTTTTGCGTAAATCTATATAATGTCAATATATGGTATGCAGCATATTATTTTGAATTGTTATCTATACATATAATAAAATTGTAACTATATCATAGAAAGTCACGCGAGAAGACATAATTAGTGTCTTTGCACGGTTATACTCACGTTCATTTTTAGTCGGTAACGCCGACGACTGTTTCGACCTATTCAGAACACTAAAATTGTAACTGTTGTAGCTATGCCTGTACATGGGAGATATTTCAGAAAAAAATATATAGAGGCTCTTTATAGGGCCTACAGAAGGCAAAACAATTGTTTTTTGAATTTTCTGTCTATCTTTCTGTCTGTATGTTTGTACGCGCATCACAAAAAATCATCCGAATGGATCTGGATGTTTGGCAGAGCGATGGACTATGACCTAGAAAAAAAAAATATAGTAAAGATATAGACAAGATATATAAACTTTTTATTGCGGAAAAATGTACAATTCCCGAGGTATATAATTTAATGTACCCGAGTAAAATCTACGCGAACGAAGTCGCGGGCATCGGCTAGTCGACTATAATTCACTTTTATTCTCTAAGATTGCTTTTGCCCACATTTTCGACAGTTTTTACTGAGCTTAATTTATTGTATAATATATCTTAAACTACAAAGAGGTCCCGGGGAATAAATTCTAGGAAGCTCCCTATTTTATTGAAGGTTATCTCCCTATTAATAAGTTTCATCCTTATTTATTCTTTGGCAGGCGATCGGCTAGTTATTTTAGCGAAATCCTTTATTTATGTACATAGGCTTTTCTGTGTATTTTTAATAAATTTATAGGAAAATTAACTGTTGTTATAGCGAAAGAAAAACTTAGAACGTACGAACTTAGACTTGCCGGCCTATAAAAAAACCTCTGTCCTCCCCAATGGGGAGGGCGGGGAAGTCGGGCCTCCGGCTCTCCCACTCACCTTTGTCGGCTTTGTTATATATATATATCTGAATTAATTATTGTTTTTCCTTTGGCTGATACTGATTTTCTTGAATGAATAATGAAGATACGTCATTCATTCATGAGAACAACAACTGGATATATATTTTGCACTCTTTTCCTTACGGCGCAGACGGAGTCCAAGACAAGTCAAATCAAAAAGGTTTTTATTCAAGTAGATTGGCACTTTCGAATTGTTTCGTTTTAATACACCGCTTAGAATCAGAGATATTGACGGTAGTTACACGCGGACGACGTCGCGGGCATAAAATTCCAAATCAACTTAATATAAAATTTATATGGATGAATAGAGGTGCTAAACCCAGCAGAAATATTTCTTCTATCTAAGAGTTATATAGTCGAGGTGTCTGCTTTGACCATAGTGAGGAGAGTAGCGAGGTTAAATAAATAAATAAATAGGGATACATGACACAACTTGAGTTAGCCCCAAACTAAGTTCGAGACTTGTTTTATAGGATACTAACTCAACGATACTATGTTTTGTAATAAATACATATATAGATAAACATCCAAGACCCAGGCCAATCAGGAAAAGGTTATTTTCCTTCATGACTTGAACGGGGATCGAACCCGGGACCTCCTGAATATCGGTCAATTGCGTTAACCGTTACACCACGGAGGTCGTCGAATTTTATTATATGTATAGATTAATTGGTTAGACCTAAAATCAAATATTTGTATGATAACCAGGAATGTTATTCCAATTAACAGAAGAACATTCAAGCGTTTCGGAGATACCTCACTCACGAAACAAATCGCTTCCGCGTCGTTAATGTGTGTACAACCTTAAGCTTCAGTTCAGTTGGATTTATAACCGCAAGATAACTTTATTTATGGCTTCGGAAGCCATTTTTGCTATCTTTTATAGGCCAATTCTAGTTTGGTGAGGAAACTTGTGATTTCTTTGAAGAATATTATTCAATTCAACGCCCGTTTGTTGTACTAAATTTAATAATTGCCTATTTATAACCTCTCTCACACTTAATTTTGACAAGGCTTTTTGGGAGAGCCGGGGGCCCAACTTCTCCGCCCTCCCCATTTGGGGAGGTTTTTTACAGGCCGGCAACGTTTCTGTAACCCCGCGGGTGTTGCAGTTGTCTATGGGCGGCTGTGTTCACATAACATCACGTGACCCGCCTGCTCGTTTGCCTCCCTATGACATAAAAAAAAAGGTTTGTCACAGTTTAGATGAGAAATGTTCTTCATTAATTTATTAAATTACGGACGACCTCCGTGGTGTAACGGTTAACGTATCTGACCACTACACAGGAGGTCTCGAATTCGATCCCCGATCAGGTCATGAAGGAAAATTACCTTTTTCTGATTGGCCTTGGATATAGTATCATTGAGTTAGTATCCCATAACACAAGTCTCGAACTTACTTTGGGGCTAACTCAATCTGTGTGAATTGTTCATACATTTTTTGTTTCATCTACTTCTAGTGAAACTTACTTATTACGATTATAATAAAATTGTAACTGAGCTATGTCTGTACATGGGAGATATGTAAGAAAAAAATTTATAAGGGCTCTTTATAGGACCTATAGAAGCCAAAACTATTATTTTTAGAATTTTTGTCTGTCTGTATGTTTGTACACGTATCACACAAAAACTACCGAACGGATTTGAATGTTTGGCATAGAGATGGACTACGACCTAGAATAAAAGATAGGCTACTTTTAATCCCGAAAAAATGTATGGTTCGTGAGGGATATCATTTTTCGTAAAATCTACGCGGACGAAGACGCAGGCATTAGCTAGATAAATCATAAAATTTAAATATTGGAAAACATATATTTTCATATTAAACGCGCAATTACGTACGCCCGTTTATCTGAGTACCTTTTCCTCATCTTCCAATTATAATTGTGTTTTTATTTTTAAACGATCAAAAGCTGACGCAGTGCGATCAACGCACGACTGTACTCACTGTATTAGAGTCCAAGTTACAAACTTATTTGTCAATCGGCACGTATTCAAGAAAAATAAAAATTCAACTGTTTTATTTATATAATACAAGCTTTTGCTCGCGGCTTCGCTCGCGTTGGGAGGGTGATAAAAGGATTCAAAAAGTAGCCTGTCACTTTCCAGTCCTTCAACTATTTCCTCATAAAAAATCACACTAATCCGTTGCACGATTTTGACGTGAAAGATGGACAAAAAAACATTCTTTTTACATTTATAAGTAAATATAGATGAAGGTCAAAGTTTCTTTGCTTTATCTTTTTTCTCTCTCTTTAATTGTAAATAGTTATAATATTCTGAGCAAGTCTGAATAATTGTTTTATGGGTAAAGTCCTTAACCAAAAGGTTTCGATTCCCGGTCATTTCCCGGCGTTTGTATCAACCTATCCTAGAGTTGATTTTGGTATACCCTTTGTATAGTTTGAGGGCAAAATAGTAGTCGCTCTGTGTAAAAACTTGTAACTCAATGCTGGACCGCAGGTATGTAAGTACCGTCCTACGTAATACTGAGACGTCACTTGTTTGCGAGAAGCTAGTTAACACATCTATGTGTATAACATTTACTGTTAAATTTCTTTTTTTCCGACCAAATCTATACATATAATAAAATTGTAACTGAGCTATGTCTGTAAATGGGAGATATGTATTTAAGAAAAAAATAGAGAGGCTCTTTATAGGGCCTAGAGAAACCAAAACCATTGTTTTTAGAATTTTTGTATGTTTGTACGCGCATCACACAAAAAATACCGAACGGATCTAGATGAAATTTGGCATAGCGATGGACGATGACCTAAAATAAAAGATAGGCTACTGTTTATCCCGGAAAAATGTACGATTCCCGATGGATATAATTTATTGTAGTAGTACTAAGTAATCTACGCGGACGAAGTCGCAGGCATTAACTAGTTAATAAATAAATAACCAGTATCGAATCATCAAAGTATAACATGTAACGTTTGATTTCTTTTTTGTTTTGACGAAATTAATAAATAAATAACCAGTATCAAAATTACCTTGTACATATATGTAGCGAACCCCAAGGAATTACATGTCTCTGTTGAAGATGCAACTGAGTGCTCGAATTAGGATGACCTTTATAACCTAAAAAATATTATAGGTACATTGATCAATCAATTGATACGTATAATTAAATAAATAAATATATAGGGACAAATCACGCAACTTAAGTTAGCCCCAAACTAAGTTCGAGACTTGTATTATGGGTTACTAACTCAACGGTACTATATTTTATAATAAATAATATAGATAAACATCCATGACCCAGGCCAATCAGAAAAATCTCATTTTCCATCATGACCTGACCGGGGATGGAACCCGGGACCGCCTGAGTATCGGTCAAGTCTGTTAACCGTTACGTTACGGAGGTCGTCGCTTTCTCGATCTCTCGTCACTTGTACCACAAAATGTATAGCTTCAGTAAATTTCCACAATTATCATTCCCTCTTGCCCTAATAGGGCTTTTAAATCAGTTTTTTTTTTAAATACAAGACGTCTTTTTTATTAACTAGTGTAAATATCACCCAAGTGTGAGTACGGGGTAGACAGAGCCAAGAGTCCTGAGTTTCGAATCTCCCATATTATTATTTTTATGAATGAGGCAGGCAAACGAGCAGGCGGGTCACGTGATGTTAAGTGATCACCGCCGCCCATAGACACCTGCAACACCCGGGGGGTCACAGAAGCGTTACCGGCCTTTAATCCTTTTCCTTGATTGACGTTTACAATCTGCACTGTAAGTGTAACTATTGGCATATTCTATGTTCTTTTATGTTCATGTATTTTATTTCTGGATCTTGAAGAATTTTAATGCCTTTACTATACTATCTAAAGAGTATTTAACAAAATTCTATCTTATTCGTTCTCCACTAAGTTTATTATGCTGTGGCTGACTTACCTTCAAGTATACGACGAGTACGTATTCATTTTCTCTTCAAAAGAATTCGGAAATTACTTCTAAACTGCTTTAAAAATACCCGCACCAATAACTATAGGGTGGCTTTAGTACAAGAGACAGAGCATTAAATTCTTATTGTACAGATACAGTTCCACGTCAGTATTTTTTTGACGACCTCCGTGGTGTAACGGTTAACGTATCTGACTATTATGCAGGAGGTCTTGGGTTCGATCCCCGGTCATGAAGGAAAATGACTTTTTTCTGATTGGCCTGGGTGTTGGATGTTTATCTATTATAAAATATAGTATCGTTGAGTTAGTATCCCATAACACAAGTCTCGAACTTACTTTGGGTCTAACTCAATCTGTGTGAATTGTCCCTATATATTTAATTATTTATATTTATCCCTTACGGGGCAGACAGAACCAAAATTCGCGAAAGTCGAAAGGCCACACTTAGCGAAATTGTGGGCTTATTGATGGAATATCTAGCGTTTATATAGACCTCCTAGTATTGGTTCTGGTTTACCCTTGGGGTTAAAAAGTCAGACGGTAATCGCTCTGTGTAAAAACTAGTAACCTCACCAAATCTCCTATAGTTTAGGAAGCGGACCCCAGGCTCTGAAGAGTCACTGCTGTGGATGCAACCGGAATAACGCTCGGATAAAAAAAGCATTTTTTTATGAAATATATAGTGAATAGGCTGAAACGGTCGTTGGCGATGCCGATTAAAAATTGACGTGACTAATTCCGTAAAAATATATTGTTTTAGTTATTTTATACTTTGTACTACTTTTAAGCTAAGTTTGTATTTATATGAGAAGCATAACATACATAAGCTTGAAGCAAACGTTAGTTTCGCAAAGTTCCATATTTTCGTTTTTAACAAAAAATAGGTACACAAGTATTATTTTAATCTTGAAACTTTTTGACACAGTCTCTCTGACTACAAACGATTGAAGCCCCTATTAAACTAGCTAGTGCCCCGCGGCGATGCGTGTCTTATTTGAAAATTGTTAACGCACCCCAAGGGGGAAATGTGTTTGTTTTTCAATGCGTTGAAGATGTGCAGACAATTTGTATGGTTATTTGTTTACTGGATCGTGAGAGAGATGTAATTGGTATTTCTTCGACCAAAATATTTGCAGATAATTATTTTTTAAATTTTCGACTGTAATACTTAACAAATTGACGAGCTACGTGGTGTAACGGTTAACGTAATTGGCCGATACTCAGGAGGTCCCGGGTTCGATCCCCTGTCAGGTCATGATGGAAGATGACCTTTTTCTGATTGGTCTTGGATGTTTATCTATATATGTATCTATTATAAAAATATAGTATCGTTGAGTTAGTATCCCATAATACAAGTCTCGAACTTAGTTTGGGGCTAACTCAATTTGTGTGATTTGTCCCTATATACATATTTATTATTTGAAAGAAATTGTATCCATCATAGGTAATAGATTATCTGAGGGTAATAGAATAGCTATGCTTATATACATAAGTTACACAGAACAAATGTAATATTACGTCAAATGAATGATACGCCCCCCTTAAGTCACTTTCTAAAAAACAAAAGAATTATCCAAATCGGTTCATCTGTTTGGAAGCTACGAGGACACAGAATGACACACACACACGTCAAACTTATAACATCCCTCTTTTTGCGTAGGGGATTAAAAACAAAATACGATACAGATTAAAAGGGGACACCCATACAACAAATGTTTTGCAATATTGTTATAAAATAATAATTTAGCGTAATTCGCATGTAGCCGAATTTATTATCTACTAGACTTTCCCGTGGCTAAATTCCCGATCCCGTGGGAATTATGCATAATCCCATCTTAGCCTATGTCCTACAAGGAACCCTCATGCAAAATTCAAGACCCCTAGCACTTGTAGTTTCTGTGATTTCCTGATGGAGTAAGTGCTTTTCCCTTTTATATACTTATAACTAGCTAATGCCTGCGTCTTCGTCCACGTAGATTTTACAAAAAATTATACCGCCCGGAAACCATATATTTTTGCGGGATAAAAAGTAGTCTATCTTTTATTTGTGCCAAATTTCATCCAGATCCATTCGGTAGTTTTTGTGTGATGCGCATACAAACATAGAGACAAAAATTCTAAAAATAATAGTTTTGGCTTCTATAGGCCCTATAAAGAGCCCCTGTATATGTTTTTCTTAAATATCTCCCATGTACAGACAAAGCTCAGTTACAATTTTATTATATTTATAGATATATAGATTGATAATTGTAGGCAGCCCTTCGTGCGTAAGTCTTACTCACTTATTTGGTTCAATAACGAGGTAGATTCTATAATATTTTATTGGATAGATAATAAAGGGCGACATTAAGAGATATTTCCGACACAATAGAATGTTATCACGCGTTTACGTGTGGATTGCGCCGTCTCGGCGCATAATGTCCTTTTTTCGAAATGACATTTCCCAAAATGTACGAGTATTTTCGTCACGATGCCTTTTAAGAAAATTGAAATTACTTACGATGTCTTTTTGTCTAAAATAGCCGCTTATTATTGAAGTTAGTATCCCACAAAACAAGTCTCGAGCTAACTTTGGAGCTAATCAATGTGTGTAATTTTAAATAAAAGAGAAAAAGAATTGGAAAGGAAAAGATTTGGTTGAATGTGACAGTCGATCGCCTGTGAGAATTCTCGTTTCTAGCAATTTCCTTTGATTGATTTTACAATTTGCTCGGGAACAATAGCAGCATACTACTTATAAAGAAGCTTTATCGAAATCTAAGATTGAAATATATATAATATTTTAAGAAATTTCTTTTCTTACATTTGACTACTTTTATAAGAATGACATTATCAGAGTTCCGTCAATATTTTTCATAAAATCAATAAAACTAAAATTACATGTACAAAAAAATTGTTTTGAAAGAGTAGAAAACTAGTTCCATTGAAAGTTAAGTCAAAAAATCATACTCAAATGGAAATATTTATTCAGAAATTAGACCTTTACAGGTACTATAAGTTAATTAAACGTGCGCCATTTTGCTTTTTTCACAGATAAGAAATTTTGACTTCCGGGCATTCTGCCAAAGCTTTCCGCAGTAATTATATAAAACGATTAACGAATTGGAGACGTTTAACCCACTGTGCAAAACTAGTGTTATAAGTAAATGTTTTTTCATAAATACATGGCTATAACATATTATAGACAGATTTGTCTGTGCGTCATAATGTAAATAGATAACATCTCGTAAATGACAAATACAATTTTTTTCTTACACTTTTAAGGGTTCCGCACTCAAAGGTGAAACGGGAACCCTATTACTAAGACTTACCTATCTGGATTTTGGCCAAATACTAACAATGGAAAAATATAGCCTCAAAAATAATTAAAAAATGTTAATCATAATTTTATTAAATAATAATAAAATAAGTGAAACTTATAAGACTAACTTTTTCTCGCGGCAACGCTCGCTTCCTTTGTCGAATTTAGCACAACCTCGTCTTAGCAATTACTTACCTCCTTTTTTTTGTAAGAGGGATTATATAGTTTAGGTATAGTTTAGTGGAAGTTTTTATAGGCCGGCAACAGTTGCAGTTGTCTATGGGCGGCGGTGATTACTTAACATCACGTGACCTGCTTGCTCGTTTGTCTCCTTCTGTCATAAAAAAAACTCAGAGGTTATTTTTAAAAAGTATTGAATGATCCTCGTAGTAACTGTTGCAATCGACAGTTCTCATACATTCATACTGCTAATAATTTTTGTCCGACCGGTCAAGGGTGTCGACGGCAGGAGAATTATTAATAATTTATAGAATTCCTTACGATCTCGGCTGCAGTTTGGGCGGTCATAGAGTAAATGCAGAAGGGACACATAGACCTCGGTTTCGTATTGTTAAACACGTCTGTAGGTTGCTCCTAAGATCCGGTTGAGAAGAAAATATGGCTACAAGTGAGTTAGATTCGCGCACGCGTTTAAAAACTTTAAAAATAAACCACTATTGTTTGGGAATATTTATTTTATAAATTTTTAGTATTTACATATTTCTTAAGTTTACGCGGATATTAGACATTGAAATGAAACAAATTTAACTGATTTTATCGCGGTTTAAGAATACAAGAATGATACGCGAGGCTATTGAAATTAAAAACATCCTAATTTCAATAGAAAAGATGGTTGGAATCTACCACCTGCATGGGAACCACTATTAAAAACAATGAAACCCAATGTTAAACATAACACAGTCAAACTTCCAGACACAGTGAGCGCATATTGTGTGAATCGGAACGACTCCTAAATAATTTTCAGAACAGAAGGTAGCTTGTAATAACCCACACTTGTGAAGCTTAGAGACCACCCCACCTCAGTCTTCCGTGAAGATGGATGCTGAAAAGTATCCGAAACGTCGGAGCTCAATAAATAGTTACACGTAGCGAACTTAAAACAGTATAAAAT
>JADGIL010004866.1:4095-15217 GCA_020352625.1 Cactoblastis cactorum | reverse complement strand
ATTCTAAAAGCTGGAGAAAGTCCTTTAAGTCTTCTTCAGATGTTGCAAGAAGAGTAGTGTCATCAGCATATCTTAGGTTTGATATCACCTGCCCCCCAACAGACATGCCCCTATCCCATCTTTCGAGAACAATACGCATGATGTATTCTGTGTATATATTGAACAAGAGTGGTGAAAGAATGCACCCCTGTCTACGTAATACTAATGCACCCCTGTAAACGATACTATATTTAAAAAATATATATTTTTTAAATAAATAAAAATCCAAGACCCAGGCCAATCAGAAAAAGATCATTTTTCATCTTGTGCCGACCGGGGATCGAACCAGGGTCCTCCTCCTCCTCCTTCTCCTGATGTTATAATAGTTAACATCTGGAGTCCGCCACAGAGGTCGTCAAGTTTATAAATATATTTATAGGTTTTAGTTACTTAAATAAACAAGTTTTCATTCTTCAATATCTTTAATTAATTTAATTAAATGCAGCAACCTCTAAATAATAAAAAAAAAATAAAACATGTTTTAAAAATATTATTGAAACTCATCTCTTATTATCACATTACAACGACCTCACTAATTTAGAAAGGCGTACAGATAATTAAGAAAAAAACCGCGGTCCATATGGGTACATAGCCAGTAGCCCATTGTCTTAAGAAAAATATACTTTATACGTACATAAAAGTTATCAGATTTTCGCACGGTCTAACTGTTGTTACATACAGGCTGTTTAGTTTTATAGTTCTAAATTAGCAATGTTGGTTTGCATTCTACGCGTTCTATTTGATGACCTCGTTGGCGTAATGGTTAACATGATTGTCTGCTACGATCTCTGCTACGGTCCCGGTTACGATCCCCGGTCAGGTAAAGATGGAACATGATATTGTTTTTGGTCTATATATTAGTTCTGAAATGTAGTATCGTTGAGTTAGTACTCCATAAATTTCAAATTTGTTTTGGTGCTACCTCAATCTGGGTGATTTGTCATTATATATTTTATTTTATATTAATTTATAAAAAGGAAGGGTTTGTTTGGTTTAACGCACTAATCTCAGTACCTACAGGTACGATTTTAAAAATTATTTCAATGTTAAGGGGGGGTTTTATTGAGGAATACTTTAGGGTATACATATTTTGTCCCGTAATACGTGCGGGTGATACTGCGGGGCAGCAGCTAGTAACATATACCGTTTTCATGTTATTTCAAATCAAAGTACACAAACACCCTGTACGCATGCGTATTGAAGCAATTAATACGTTTACAACACGGTTGCGCTAACGCCCGCCATCCTTGCGCCGCTAGCGCCGCTCCCGAAACCCAACCTTGAGCTGTTTCCAAATGATTTGACTAATCAGTCTACATAATTAAGTCTCGTTCTAATTCTTAGTTCGTATTTCGGCATTTATGGTAATTATTTTTGATATTTGATCGCGTTTTTTTTTCTTTGCGCTTTCAAAACTGCGCATTTCATCGTAATTATTTTTAAACAGACGCTCATTTATATTTTGGTATAATAGAAATTTCTATTTCGGGCTTTATTCTCGTAAATATATTATCGAAATTCTTCTATTTATTTTAGCATGAAAGAATAACAAACATCTTCATAAACTGTCGTATTTATTACAATTAATAAGAGTTAAAGCCTTTATTTTGAATTTAAAAAATCACTAGTTTATGAAGTCAAAAGTTTTGTATATTACATTAAACTATTTAACAACCAAGAATACTTCTGACTATGTTAGACCTCATACATAACATTTGGGGACTAACATATCACTGAAACAAAAAGCAAAAATCGCGAGCACTAATAAATAATATTTGCTAGTTAACAACATGTCATAGACATGTAAACATTTGTATATTATAGGCATTTATTTAGATTTATTTTAATCGTAGGAAACGCACACATACATATGTATGTATTACATATAATAAAATAAGAAAGCAAAAGTTAACACATAGATATGTGGTATAGAAACATAGACCAAATTATATTAAAAATCAAAATTAGAATTACTCAAATATTGACATAATATTCGTTAGATTTTTCAAACTATCAAAACTAATAAAACTGGCCGGTGACAAATAAATTCATTAAAAACTAATAAAAAAGTGGCGACATCAGCTGAGCGCCGGAAACCGCGTCAGGTGTCCTCCGGTCTTATTTCGTATTCCGAATGTACCCGAGCTAAAGGGCCCATTCATGCCAGTCCTCATTGCCGTTCATAGTTTTATGCAAGATTTTAAACATTACTGACATCAGTCTAATGTTTTGGACACTGTGTTTTGCACACGGCGTAAGTTCTGCACAAAGTGAGCAAACTACGTCCACCGCAGAGAAAAGAAATAATGCTGATCATGAATAGTTAAACAAGGCAGTGTAAACCAGCAGTGTTACACCCTGATTAGCAACCCGATGGATTACAGACCAGGACAGTGAATGGGCAGCTTTAGTTTTAAAAGGATAATGCTACTTACAAGACGCCTTTATTGCTATCAACTTGTAGCAGTGATACATTCTTAGTTATGGTTTTAGAAGAAACATTACTTATCGTTGAAGAAATTTATGTTTTTTTCTTACTAAGGTGGCTTTTATAGTATCACTAGTTTTTCCCGCAGCTACGCTCGTATCCTATAATTCCCGACCCCGTAAGAATTTTGCATTATCCCGTCTTAGTAAGCACCTACATATGTATGTCTAAAAGACTCTAGAAGACTCCTTAAAGTTTCTGAGATTTTGTAATGAGTGAGTGTTGATTATGTTATTTAGATAACACGATAAGTCGACCTACACCGTGTAGATTTTAACATGTCTGTCCGCTATACAGGATATCCCGGGTTCGATACTCAGTCAAATCAAGATGGCAAATGATCTTCTCCAGATATACCCAGGTCTTAGAAGTTTATGTCATAAAACATAGAATCGTTGAGTTAGTATCCCCTAACACAGGTCAGGAACTTAGTTTGAGTAAAAAACTTGTTAATAATAGGTACTACAAGTAGCATAATTTCTTTTCTTAATAAAGGAACCGCCTTCAACAAACCTTTGAAATACCAAAACCTTCTCCAAAGTATGACAGACACTCTTCTGCAAACCAAAATCAAAATCGGTTCAGTCAAACACGAGATAATCGCGAAAAACACACATACAGGTCAAACAGAGAACCTCCTTTTTTTGAAGTCGATTAAAAACCCTTGCGTGTTTGTGTTCCGCTCGTACTAAACTTTAGCAAAGCTAATGGCTCTAAATTATCCATTTTGTGACAAGATCCATTCACCCACCATACGACACACACTATAATATTGTCGCAAGAACTTGCGACACACTGATTTTCCTTTTTTCGTGGGAAATCCTACGTTTTCACCATACACAGAACAATACAACCTCGCATCGAGAAAAGCTTAACGCATACGTTGTAAAATTAGACTGTAGCTACTTAGATGTAGAGTTTAATTTGCTTCGATTAGGTAGGATAGAAAAAAATGCGTAATTATTCTAGAAATTCGGTAATAAAATTTTAATTAAACGGATTTTTATACGGGTTAAACTAGAGTTAACTGTAAAGTTAGTAATTGTATTTAATCTACTAACAAGCGGTTATAATAATTTGTTTGTGAGAACTAATTAAATTTAAAGTAATAACTAACTATTTTTAAGGCTCCATACCTTTACGGGAACACTATTACTGAGACTTCGCTGTCTGTCTGTCTATCTGTCAACAGGCTGTATCTCATGAACCACGAAAGTTATACAGCTGAATTTTTTACAGGTGAGCTATTTCTCTCGCCGCTTCAACAACAAACACAATAAACCAGAATAAAACGAATATTTAAGGGGGGTTCTAACATATAACAAACCTTTTTTTTTTACTTTGTTGATACGGTACGGAACCATTCGAGCGTGAGTTCGATTCGAATTTAGCCGCTTATTTAAACTCTTTCTGTCTCGAAGTTATAAGAATTTGCTTGATTTCCTACCTTAAAAATACGTTTAGCCCCAAACTTAAAGATGTTCAAGATTTTTGTAGAGTGCACCCCAAAATACCTACACATTTTGGAATAGTGTAAGCTCACTTCGCTCACAATAACATTTTACTGTGGGAGGCTAGATGTAGACTAGATTTTTATTACGAAAATACAAAATGTTATCATAATTCATTTATACTAATGTCAAATTGGATGACACAACAAAAACTATCAAATTTCGATTACCAGAGCTTCAAGACCAACAATGATTAATTGATAGAAACGTTAGTATTGCTATAACTGACACCCACGTACGTATATTGCGTTACTTAGCTGTGGCGGCTTATTCTGAAAGCTCATTTATTTTATTATTCCACAACCATTAGGTATATTTTTGTGACATACATACTTATAAATATATAAGGACAAATGAAAGCTTTTCTAAAAAAGTCCCTTTATTTGTGGCTTTCGGAGGCGCAACTTACCCGCCCTCGTCAAATGGAGAGGACGGGGGTTTTTTATAGGCCGGCAACGCTTCTGCAACCCCGCGGGTGTTGCAGTTGTCAGTTGTGCATTGGTGGAATGGAGATTCAGAAATAGTGACAGTTTGCTTACCAAACGCCCATGAGTATTCCTGTTCAAGGCCTTTCCCTTGATTGACTTTTACAATCTGCGCGGGAGGAGTAGGAGCAGATACATTCTACATCTTTCTTTCGCTCCCCGACCAGTATGGAATAAATACATACTTAAATAAATAAACATACAAGACCCAGGTTAATCAGAAAAATATAATAAATAATCAAATCATGTTGCATGACCAATTTAGTTCATTTTTTTTTATAATACTTCCAATAAATTTGCATGCTATAATCTAATGGCTGTATAGGATGGCAACTTAAATTATGTACCAGCTTATGTATACCTTGTACAAACGCAAATAAATTATTCTATTCTATTCTAAAGACAATTTTCCAACATTACTTGCCCGGGGATTGAATCCGGGACCCCTTGGTCTTGGCACAGCAAGTTCTTTACCACTGCGCCAACGAGGTCATTAAAGAAAATGATATGTTCGTGTCAACCCTAAAAAATAGTTAATAAAACAATGAATACACAACCCTGGGATGCTGAACGGATCTTGCGTCCCTCATTAAAGATTCTAGGTCGGCTGCAATCGTTAATTAGAGAGATAACTGCTGTATTAATTGTGCTCTGCGTATCGCGCCATCTCGCGGACTCTTGTTCGATTCTGTTTGAAGGTTCTCGAATTTGGAACTGGCTGGTTAGGTTAGCTACACAAGTGGGGCGAGGAGTTGTGATTATTTTTTTTCATCTTTTACTTTGATAATACAGAACATTCCACGCGAGCTAAACCGCGGACAAAAGCTAGTTTATTATAAATATACCTAGTATCGTTAAGTTAGTATCCCATGTATCCCATAACACAGTTTTATTTCAATGTTCCAAAAAACAGGACCGATTTAAATTAAATTTGGTATGCATATATTCAAAAACAGGCTAGTTTTTTTTCAAAAATCGGCCCTCAATATACTAAAATGGGGGTAAAAGTTTGTATGAAAATCATGTCTCTTCCGCTTTAATGGTTAAACCGCTGGACCGATTTTAATGAACATTGGTATGCATATAGTTAAAAAGCTGCGATCAAACATTGGTTACTAATTCAAAAATCGACCCCCAATATACTGAAATGGGGGGTAAAAGTTTTAATATAAATCGTGTCTCTTCCGCTTTCAGGGCTAAGCTATTCCTCGCTGACGAAGTCGCGGGTACAGCAGCTAGTTTGTATATTGCAATTCGAAAAAATAAGTCTAATCTATACTTATAATAAAATTATAACTGAGCTATGTCTGTACATGTGAGATATTTAAGAAAAAAATATATTAGGGCTCTTTATGGGACTTTTTGTCTGTCTGTGTTTGGATGAATTTTTATCTGTCTGTCTGTGTGTTTTTACGCACATCACACAAAAGCTACCGAACAGATCTCGATGAAATTTGGTAAAGCGATGGACTATTACTTAGATTAAAAAATAAACTACTTTTAATCTCGGAAAAATGTACGGTTCCCGAGGGATATAATTTATTGTAACCGAGCTAGGGGCTGACAAGATATTATAGTATCTATTGATCGGACGAAGTCGCGGACATTAGCTAGTTTATAATAAATTCATACTCACTTAATAATAATATAAATGGGAAAGTGTATTTGTTTGTTTGTCCGTCCTCCGCGTCAAAACGGAGTAACGGACTAGTGTAATTTTTTATGTGGAGAAAGAAAGGGGTGGAGAGTGACAAGCTACTTTTTGTCTATATTCCGCCGCGAATTTGATGCGAGCGAAGCCGCGAAAAACGCTAGTATGAATATAATCATATTGTATTCTATTTAAAACTATTGTTATGTTGTTCTTAACGTGTAAACAAATATCTGTTGCGTTTTCTCTTAAAAGTTCGTTCAACTTAGGTTTTTTTTCTATATTTAAGTAAATAAGTAAAAAAGTGTGACCTAAAACGAATATTTAAAAATATTAAACTGTTTTGAGTAATACTTATTTCATATCAGATTTTTTTTTATGTTAGAGGGAGGTAAACGAGCAGGCGGGTCATGTGATGTCAAGTGATCACTGCCGCCCATAGACTGCAACATCCGCGGGGTCACAGAAGCGTTGCCGGCCTATAAAAACCCCCGCCCTCCCCAAAATTGATTTGGGATTTAAGTATCGCTATCTGGAAAGTTATTTTTTTTTTGCATTCAGGTTAGTAATTAATTATAGCTGTTGTTTTATAGATATGTAGTTATTTGTTTTCGATTTATAAATAAGTAATTAGTCAATTTGGTTAATTTGAAAAAAAGACATAAAAATTACTTAGTTATTTGTATTTTTTTCTTTTCAGCCAGTTTTCACTTAGTTTGTTATTTTCGTACATGTGAACTTGTGACCTTTAAAAAAATAATGGAAATAAAATATGAAATATATATAAATGTGGAAATATATAGCATTTACTTATGTTAAAGTCTGTACAGTTAATTACTAGTTAACAGACGTCGGAATTTTAATGTACCCAGTTCAAAGTTCAGCTGGCACGTTGAAAATAAATGTATGCCATTTGTTGTTTCCACTTACCCAAGAACCGTCAAAGTTACTGTAGAAAAACGAAACTTACCTGAAAAACAAAAAATAAATCTCATTATTTAAGTATAGAATAAATTATTATATTGCTATACACAGATATGAGTGGATGAACAAAGGGGAGGCCTTTGCATAGCATCTGGTGACTATTTAAAAAAAATGTAAAATACACATGTAAGAGTCGATTATTGTAACCTCAATTCTTTTTTATTTCGGTTGAATATGGCCAAATATATGTATTTAAATTGGCAACAGCCATAAACAAAAAGAAAACATTACAATTTAAAACTGGCAGCTAACAAATATTTAAAAATGCGAGAGTATCACGAACTGTTGACATTTTTTCATAAAATCCGTATATCCTTCGAAATTCAAATTCGAGACGCACCAACGCGCTTGAATTCGGATGTGAACGGTTGCGAAAATGGAACGGATATTGCTCGTTCCTCTCCGGTTCTCGGCGGCCATTCTGATCGAAATTTGAATTTTGCCGGTTAACTGACCCCATCCGGCACAGAAACAACGCTTTGTTTCTCAGTTGGGCAAGTATCCGAGCTGATTGGGCGCTGTACGGTCGGCAACAAATTAATTAACCAATTAATTAGATGAATTCAATTGAATTTTTCATATGTAACATATGTTAGATTAAAAATTATTATGTGGTTATGTTGATGCTGTAAGTTAATGAGGAATTTAACAATCGTTACAATCAATATATGTACTGATAAATAATGTTATAGGTATTAAGATAGTGTAATTACTTTCTTATATATCAATTATTCGTACTGCCAATAAAGTATCTATGCCGAAACTATCATTTACGCATAAAATAAATACTGAGAAGGTACAAAATAGAAAGACGAAATAACTCTAAGTACTTGCTTTGTTTATTTATTTTTAATTAAGAAAAAGCCATTGCTTTTTTTTAATAAAACCTGATTAAAGTAAGTCAGGTAAAAATACAGTCACGTCTAAGTTTTGCAGACTCATTTAAGTAGTAAAGTACAGTAACGTTAATTTTATTTGCATTGTTAGACAAAAACTTTGAGTTTCCGCGGCTGAGTGTACCAGTGGGGCAGACGCAGGTGTTGAACCGTATATTATTGCTTTGCATTCAATTTAATCTGGGCTGCTGCATATCTGGGTAATGGTAGGCGAAAGACCATGATATAGGAAAAGAGGGTTACTTATGTACCTTCATATCTGATGGAATAGGAAGAAACTAAAAAAAAAGCGCAGATTTCTCAGTCTCATGAGGTTCTTTAGGTTCTTTTTACTTTGAGTTATCAATCAGCTTTGCTATGATGATAATATATACATAACACATCCAGAAAATGTATTGAAATTTGTGATAAAAAAATGTAATAGCTATTCTATTGAGTAGCAAACAAAAGTGCAAGTTATTCCACGATCTAAGAGAGTCCAGATTAAAAGTTTTGTTTTTGACACATAGGTACCGCAAAGTAAATTCGAGACCTAAGGGAAACTAAGTCGACGAATTAAGAATTTTAATAATTAATAATTAATTAAGAATTTTCTCCTGTTTGTCCAAGACCTAAGCTAATCAAAAAAATCTGACCGAGGATCGAACCCATAACCTGAGCATTATTCAAGCATTATAACCATTACACCACGAAAGTTGTCATGGACAAAAAAGAGACAATTAGCAAAGAATTATTCCAAATTTGAAATTTTCAACCAATAGAAAGCTTCGCTCTCGCTCACATAGTCCGAGAGCCCGCTGCGTTTTACACCCGATCGCAGTGATTACCGCTCCTAACTGTCGTCACGGGTCGCTGGTCGCCATTACGAGGCGCGACCACGCGTTACCGGTGCCCCCTGAGACTCCAGTCTTACTGCTATCCATTTGTATTACATGCACGAAACGCACCCTGATTTATTGACAGTATTTTAGAATATTTTAATGACAAAAAAGTATAGATTTCAATTTATTTTGTCCTTTCCGGAGTAGTCTGAGTTAACAGTCACAGTAGTGTGTACACTAGATTGAATATTAGATGGCGGTAGTGTCAAGGTACCATAAGAAAAATCAAAAAGAAATTTGAACATTTTTCAATTTTTATTAGAAATCTGATAAATGCATAGGAAATTAAGACGTGACCTTCGAGTAGGGTCAACAGCTCCAAAGCGTCACGCGCCGTAAGCCGCTGATGCGCTTTTAATCATACGGACTTGATGCAATGGCAATACTAAAACCATAAACTAATTTGTTTATTTTTTCTGTACCGTGATAAAGAATTGACTCCTGGGCTATTCCTGTTAAAGGGTGTTTTACGAATTCTATATTTGAATTTATGATATATCATATTTTTAAAAAATTTGGAACTTCCATGCTAATTTAAATTTGGAAATAGCAGAATCTTTGATATCACATACCTCTTTAATCCATACTAATATTATAAATGTAAAAGTGTGTTCATTTGTTTATCTGTATTTCACGTTAAAACAGAGCAATGAATTAGTGAGATTTGTTATGTGGAGATAGTGGAACTGATACTTTTTCTCTATTTCTATTCCCCCCTCCCTTGAATTTGATATGAGTTAAGCCGCGAACAAAATTTAGTAATAATATAAAGCTATATGTTTTTTTGTTCATTTAGTTTAAGCGCAAATCACAGGGGCTACCAGTCCAATCAGAAAATATTTCAATGATAGGTAGTCCATGTAAGACTAGAGGCTATTTATTATTCTGAATTTCCCACGGGAACTGCAGCCGGTCGATAGCAAGTAAGTACATATAAAAATCATGTAAATCCTTCCAATAAAGTACTCGTCGTTGGAAGGTCGTTCGGTTCCGATGCGCGTCACTTCGGCCGCTCCCTTTCGTTCACAGGGTGTTGAGAGATATTATAGTATTTTTTTACTCTTTCACACAAATTCACACTAGTATTATAAATGGGAAAGTGTGTTTGTTTTCACGTCGAAACGGAGCAACAAATTAGTGTGATTTTTATGTGGAGATATTTGAAGTGCTGGCTTATATGACATAGGCTATTTTTTGTCTATCTCTATGCCCCCCAAAATTTGGCTTCATTTTCAAAATGAAGCCGCGAATTGGATGAAATTTTAACTGCAGATGCCTACACCAATCATTTCTTTGCTGTTAGGACTACCATATCATGCTATCATTATATACCTATAGGTCATATCATGCTAGTTTAGAACCCAGAGAATTAGAGACGGTTTTCATGCAAATATTAAGTCAATAGTACATATTGTGTAGTAACTAATGCTGTAAGGGTGAAGTACAGATTGTATAGTTATTTATTTCTCTCATTAATATCTTGCACCTAATTGCGTTTGCACAAACATTTATGCATAAATCTAGCTTGATCATTTATGAACATTTTCTTTTTAAATTAATTTTCGTTCTAAATTTGAATAAAATCCAGCCAGTAACATCCTGTAAGTTGTCAATGAAGCACATACTTTGGATGTGAAATGATCCGCGAACCACGGGACACGGTAATTTTGTTATTCGACTCATATTTACGATTCCCTGTTTAATTAGAGCTCGAAAAAGGATTCATTCGATTGTGATTTTTAACCCTCTACCAAAAAGAGGGGTGATATAAGTTTGAGTGTGTGTGTGTGTGTCATTCTGTCTGTGTCATCATAGCTCCCAAACGGATCAACCGATTTTGATAATTCGTTTTTTGTTCGAAAGGTGACTTGATTGAGAGTGTTCTTAGCTATGTTTTAACTCTCAAAGCAAACTGAGGGGTGTTAAAAGATTGACGTAAGTGTTGTTCCGGAGGTTTTATAATTTTTTTATTTAATTACTTGTTCTTGTTGTTGTACTTGTTGTTGTTGTACTTTCGACACTGTCTAACCTAACGTCAACAGAAGCTTATTCTATGTAAAATCCAGTGTGATTTTAAAGATACCTTTTTGCATAGTACTTATTATCCAAAATTCAACAACGTTCAACACGTTAACAGAAATCGTCTTGTCTCAAAGAAATTCCAGTGAAACCTGGTTAAGTGAGACA
>JADGIL010004861.1:0-13574 GCA_020352625.1 Cactoblastis cactorum | reverse complement strand
AATTAAAGCAAACACTTTCTTTTACGTAATTTGATCGACGCCATTAGTAAGCTCTTTTTGTTTATTCTTTTCATTTGTGTTCACAATAAAAACATAGATGCAACTTTGTTCCATATTATTTCGTAATTATGCTAACGTTTGTTCTTGGTAACTTTCAATGTCGATATTTAAATACAGTTATGCGATGCAAGGTTTTATTTAAATCAGTCTAGCTTGCTATTATGGGAAGCGATGAGTAATCTTTAGTAACACTGGAATAACCAATTTTCTGCCTTAAAACATTCATTTATATAATCCACTGTGATATAAAAAAATTAAATTTCTTATAAAAATAACTAAAAATAGATCGATTTTTGTCCTCCGTAATTTGCACATTGCAAAGATATAAGTTAATAATGTTGTTTCTTTTATTGGAAAACGTTAGCTGAGAGTACATAATACGTTTGTATATAAATATGATCACGCCTTTTTTCCATAGGAGTAAAGACTACATTCTTCCACTTGCTATGATCCTGACATACTTCCTTCGCTTCGCTTCCTCTACATTCATCAATCTTTTCATGCACGCTCGTCGGTTAAGAGTACTGCAGACCTGACCTTTTCCAAGAAAATTCTTTATTTGGCCAAGAATATAATATAGATACAAATATTTCTAGTTTAAAAGTCTTCGAATCACGTTCTATAATTCTTAAATAATGAGCTCTAAAAAATTTAAGATAAGCTGATTATTTAATTATTACTACAGACAAGTGTGCCTGTTGCCTACATGCTTACATTGTTCAATCTATGTGTTAAAGAAGTTAAAAAAAAAAGAAATATTAAAACTAAAATACAAATAATACAGGCGCAACTTTCCCTCAATATAGAGCGCTTGTCTCATTTGTTATTTAAATTACTGTTCGTCTTTGCATTTCTTTTTAACCGATTTAGCACTTCATTCAAAGTTTTTGTTGATATCTTTGGATTGTTATATAAAAACACCTGGTTTTTTTAGTTTATAGTGTTTTATTTTATTTTTTCTTCGTCCGCATTTTGCGGTTCGCGTTTTTCTTTATTTGCTGGCCACTAAGAAATGACATTCCGTTCCTGCTTTGTTGTTCCCGATTTTTAGGGAGTTTAAAGGCAAGAATGACCTTACCTTATCGCTGCTTCCCATCCAAATTATCCAAATCGGTTCATCCGTTTGGGAGCTATGATACCAAAGGCAGAATGATACATACACACACACATACATACGGCAAACTTATAACACTCCTTTTTTGCGTCGGGGGTTAACAATGTATTAAGTGCTTTTTCCATGACGATTCAAAAGAAAATAATTCTTTTTCAAATAATTACTAAAACTTTGCTGGATTTATTTAAGGCGTTCCTATTGACGAATTCATTTATTCGGTTATCAGCCGTCGTGCTCCGTCCGGTGAGTGGGAGAGCCGGGGGCCCAACTTCTGTAACCCCGCGGGTGTTGCAGTTGTCTATAGGCGGCGGTGATCACTTAACATCTCATGACCCGCCTGCTCGTTTGTCTACCTCTGACATAAAAAAAAAAATAGAGCTATATTTCGAAATCGCATGCGTAAATTTTACGCAGAATATCTTTCTAGGGTTAAGCTAGTACAAATAATAATGTAGACCAGGACCCGAGCAGTAACCACGATCGTTAAACATAAATACACCCGAAAAACATAACCCTTCTGCTGTAGTCGGGTAAAAAGTACCCCGTAAAAAACCCCGACACAATATAACAAAACACGCGACGAACTTTACCTTATTTGTGCGTAGGGGGTTAAATCATAGCTAAAAACACTCTCGAGTATGTCACACAAATCGAGTATGTAAATAATCTAAGTCTGTTCATCCGTTTGGAAGCTATGATGCCACACACAAAATGATACACACACACGTCAAATTTAAACACCTCTCTTTTTGCGTGGGGGGTTAAAAAAACAGGTGTATTCATAGCTAACATTCAACATAAGGAAAACAGCCTTTGTATTATAGGAGCCTTATAATTAAATGAGTACTTTACAAACTTGTTTGAGGTGCTTCAGAGTTTAAATCACTTTATTGTTTGGGTCGAACGGAGAGGTCGTATGGAAGAACGTATGTATATTGCTGTTCCAACTACAGTCATAATTCTTATTAATGTTGAGTGTCATGTTTATTATCTACATATAAGTACTAGCTTTTGTCCGCGGCTTCGTTGGCGTCAAATTCGAGGGGAGGGGGAATAGGAGACAAAAAGTACCTTATGTCACGGTCCAGCCCTTTATACATATCTCCACGTAATAATCTCACTAATCCGTTGTGCCGTTTTGACGTTAAAGACGGACAAACAAACAAAAACATTTTCACATTTATATTATTAATACACAATCATTATGAAAACTCAGAATCTAGGTGAAAAGTGCTAGGGGTCTTAAATTCTGCATCTTGGTTCTTTTTAGCATTTAGGTGCTTGTTAAGACGGCATTATGTACAATTCCTAAGGGATCGGGAATTAAAGGACGCGAGCGTAGCTAGATTTTAGTACAATTTTAGTAAAGACTAGCTAATGCCCGCGACGTATTCCGCGTAGATTACTTAGTACTACTACAATAAATTATATCACTCGGGAACCGTACATTTTTCCGGGATAAACAGTAGCCTATCTTTTATTCTAGGTCAGCGTCTATCGCTGTGCCAAATTTCATTCAGATCCGTTCGGTAGTTTTTCAGGTAGTCAGACAGACAAAAAATCTAAAAACAATGATTTTGGCTTCACAGTCCCTATAAAGAGCCCCTTTTTATTTTTATTTTTTTCTTAAATATCTCCCATGTACAGACATAGCTCAGTTACAATTTTATTATATGTACATATAGATAGACTCATTAAGCTTGCTTCAAACTACATTTTCTTATATATTAGTATTCGTATTTAGTTGATACTCATCAGATTTTTTGATAAATGTTATAACTACAACTAATATTTTAATCCATACTAATATTACTAATATAATATTATATAATCTGTGCTAATGAGTGTGAAAGTGTGTTTGTTTGTTTGTTTGTTTGTTTGTTTGTTTGTTTGTTTGTTTGTTTGTTTGTTTGTTTGTCTGTCCGTTTTTGAAATCAAAACGGGACAACGGATTAGTAAGAATTTTTATGTGGAGATAGTTGAAAAGTAACAGGCTACTTTTTGTCTCTTTCTGAGCGAATCCACTAGTAGGAATAATTATAGTAAAATTATTTTTTCCCTAGGCATAGAATAATATTTTGGTATTGCTAAATGAAGGTAAAATCGTTTTAGAAAAATATTGAAAAAAAAGCTTGGCTGGTTGACTTCAATTTCCGTTATACAAGATGGAAAATTATCTATCCCTGCATCTTGGATGCTTAACATAGTAATAGAGTATCTAATTACAAAACATAGTATCATTGAGTTAGTCTCCCTAAACACATGTCTCAAACTTACTTTAGGGCTTTGCTTATGTGTGTATGTTCTCTCTTTGTATTTGTAATTATTAATATTGCATGAAAAAGTATAATCTGAAAACCTTTACTGCACTTTTAGAAATATACCAGACAAGAGTTGCATACAATTATGGGTATTCCAAATGTCAATGACCCCACAATTGTCTTTAGTAATGGTAATGCGCTCCACCTTAGACTATTGTATGTAAAAATGGATTGTTTCATCGTATTCTACTAATATTTGCTCGGAAATTATCGTAATGTTATCATGTTAAAAGAGTCGTAATGGCAGGTGAATTATGTCCAATATCTTTCAGAAAATGACAAGATTTGTATGAAATGCTTATACATAAATATTTTTTGCCCGCGACAAAATCATTTTTTTGTCAATATCTCGGATTATAAGCGGCTTATGAAGATGAAACCAACGCTATATTTTAAGAAAAACTTTATTGACCTTTACCTTTACTCTACTTAACCTTTACCTTTACTTCTTTATTATATGTATGCACATATAGATGATATCATTGAAAGTCACGCGAGAAGATATAATTAGTGTCTTTGCACGGTTATACTCACGTTCATTTTTAGTCGGCAACGCCGACGACCGTTTCGACCTATTCACAACACAAGGTGTGCACAAGGAACAGCCGCGCCGTGACGTTCCTTGTACTCGCCCTGAAGTGGGCCTTCTGACTAGGTCTAAACGGTCGTCGGCGTTACCGACTAAAAATGAACGTGAATATAACCGTGCAAAGACACTAATCACATATAGATGGTTAAGAATTGATTGTTTGATGATAATTATATTTTTTAAAGATTTGATGACAATTTTAATAAGCAATAAATATACTTATTTTTTACTTAAAATGTTTAAACACCTTTTATTGTTAAATTTTGCCTAAAAATAAGAAGACAGTACAAATTTAAGACTAAAACATATGGACTGGATCCGAAACTAAACAGTTTAATAATTAAGTATGTTTAAGAGTCATTTGTAATGTTTTTTTCTGTAAATAGTTTTTTGTTTGTTTCTTTTTAATTTGGTTCATTCGTATTCATTTTTATTAAATAGCTAGTAATTAAATAAATGGTAATAGTTGTTTAAGATATAAAGTAAATATACTTTATAAAAAAATATAAGTTTAATACATACAATTATTACATTCGTCATGCAATTAGTTAAATAACGTTCTTAATAAAAATGCTTTTACTAAAATTCTGTTAAAACGTAAACACAGACGATACAAAAATATCACAAGACCGTTCTTAAAATGTTCATTCTTTTTGTATCTGTCTTGTCAGTTTGACGAATTTACTTCGTCTGTTCTCCAGTCGCTCACAAATGCCCACAAGAGCTATAATGCTTTACATTTAAAATAAATATAATATTCTGAAGTAGAATAAATGTGCATTTTGTTTCAGAATAAGTCAAAATGTATTACTTTAATGCTAACGAATTGAAAAGGTTTGAAAAAGAATGGATTGAAAAACAAATGCTCACAAGAGTAAAGCTTTAAGTTTCAAAATAAATCTATATTCTGAAGTAGAATAAATGTGCATTTTGTATAAGTCAAAATTCATTACTATAATGCTAACGAAAAAAAGAATGGACGGGAATCCAAATATCCACATCTGTAACGTTTAAAAAAGTAAAATATTCTGAAGTAGAATCTGTGCATTGAGTCTTAATTAAAAAGATTATAACTTTATGACGAATTAAAAAGGTTTGACAAAGGGTTGATGGAAAAGAGTAAAAACAAAACAAAGACAAGAAATTAGGGAAGGCTTGTACCCAGCAGTAGGATAGAGATAGTTATTAATATAAATAATTTTACTGGAATTCTAAAACAGAAAAAAATATATATTTTCACAATTAATGAATATAAATTTCTAAAATCAATTATTTTGTGCAGGCTCTCAAAAAATAATTTTATGATTTCAGATTGCTACTTTATAAATCAACTGTTATTTTATGGTTCAAATTCTTGTTAAAACTAAAAAAATACCTAGTTAGAATATCAATTAAAAACTGAAATCCATTATCCGATGTTAACAAAATTCCCCACAAGAGCAAATTTTCAGATTCAGGTTTGTGAATCACACAATTCTATTTAGAGATGCACACTTGTACTTTACTCATTACTCAAAAACAAAAACCATGTTACCATTAATAAAGATTTCAAAATGGCTGTTTTTGCGCATTCAGTCGTCCTACGACAGCTTAACGGAAATGTCTTAAAATATAATTTACAGATACAGGATCACGCCTGTATTTTTAAGGGATAGACAGAGCGTGTGATGAGAATCATAAAAGAAATGGTGCATAGCTCATTGGTACAATAGAGATTTAAGTATAATGGTGACTAGCGAATCGAAGAATTTCCTCTCGATTATTTTTTTACTAATAAAAGCAATAAAATAATGATTCAGAGATTATCAATATTTTTTCTTAAATAATTAATACGCTAATATTTTTAAGATCTAGCCTAATTGCAGGCTAATGAGTAATTTTATATTGACCTAGATTTATAAAATGCTACGACTAAGAATATGTCCATTGTCAATTTTTTATTGTCTCTATTAAGGGGAAGGCACTTTAATTATGTGTTCTAACATTTACACTATTTTATTACTATGAATTGTAAATTGTTTTGTCATCACTGCACTAAATCAGATGGTTTAGTTCTTTTAAGTCTCCGCACTATGTCCGTGTCGAGGAGCTGGACGGCCTCAAGGTTCAAGAGCCGGAGACCCAACTTCCCCGCCCTCCCCATTTGAGAAATGCGGGGGCGTTTTAAAGGCCGGCAACGCTTTTGTGACCCCGCGGATGTTGCGGTTGTCTATGGGCGGCGGTGATCACTTAACATCATGTGACCCGCCTGTTCGTTTGCCTCTGCACTGCGCTTATTCAACGTTTTTTTGTTGACAGACCGAGCGCACGGTGTTTTATTTTCACGATGTAAAAACTAAGAGAGAAAATTGTCCTAACAGATATACCCCATCCCATTTTAGATTCACACTCATGTAAATTCCTCAAAACAAGAAGGATGTTACCATTAATAAAACTTGCGGGTTGAGAACACGTAGAACTGTTTTTGTACATTTATTCATCCGCCAATAAACGAAAAGTCTTAGAATTAGAATTTATATAATTAATAATTGGAATAATTACATATATAACTGATATAGAGTATTTCAGAGTTTGTTAATTGCGATGGAAAATTCATATAAATGATTATTAAATTATTTTTTGTCTTAATTCCATCTTCTTGTTAATTCAAAGTACTACTAGATCTTTGTTTCCGTCTAGGCGGTAAACAAGTGACGGTAAATTCAGATTAACAATATAATAATAATAAACCACGCCATTCTATTTAGCACACACTCTTGTGGAGATTTCTCAAGAACTATGCCACCATTAATAAAACTTGCAGAGTTAAGAACACATTGGAATCTTGCTGTACATACATTCCCCCGTCGTCAGCATACGAAAAGTTCTTAATGTAACTCGGCTGCAGTTGTTCCTCTAATAAATGACCCACTGTTCAAGACTTAACGAATTGGCTCATTGAAAAATCCCCGGGCACGAACAATCTTCACTTGTATATTGGCGAAACGAGTAAGAAAGACGCTCAACTCGAAATAAGGCTCCCTGTAGATTCGTAAGATGTATTTTGTTGCTACGTGAAGAATTTTACAACACTATTTTGTCGTTGCTACCCGCTGTAGCGAACATGTTCCAATGAAAGTTTCTGTTGAAATCTGATTTCTCTTTCAAAATTTAAACTGAGATGTATAAAAAAGTTTTTGTGTAAAATTTAATAGCTTTGTAACTAACTTTGATAGAATTTGTTAATGTTATTTAAAACGTCTTGGAGAATATGGTGTAGCTATATATTATTTTTATATTTGTGTAGTTTCACGTATATTTATCACGTATTTTTATTCATTACTTGGCACTACAAGAAAAATCTTTAACTATGCAGATAAATTAAAAAGGAAAAAATCTAAACTTCACATAAAATAAAAAGGGCTATAATATTAATGTAATAACTTATAAAATATAAATAAATATTATTTATATTATATTAAAAGGTTTAATCTTTCTTGTAAGGATGAGTATAAGACCAAGAATCTCATGCCTTGTAACATTAGGCCTTGAAAACCTTTGTAGTTTGTTATATATTAACCGCTAGATTAAGACGAGGTTTCACTTTCAGGGAAATTAAGTAGGCCTCACAGCGCAAATGGATCTAAGACTATACATCAAAGTCTTGGGGCTAATTCAATCTTGTGTGATTTGCCCCTATACATATATTTATATGTATAGGGGCAAATCATATCAAAGTGTATAATGTATATGTAGTAGTAATATTGTACTTACGAAGCAAATAATCTTACACTAAAGTAAAAGAGATTATTTTCTCCAAAGACGACAATTTTGACTCCCAACCTATATAATTTCTCCAAAATATTAAACAGAAGCTTCCATTTGCAACACCAAACCACATTAGTCTCCTCATATTAGTGTTATACTACACTAATGATTCAAATCAAGCTTGGTACTTACAGTCGCGCTGTGAAAACGGACAAATTGGAAGCAGCTGCCGCGAAGTGCATGGATTGGCGACTGCGCGTTAAGATTTATGATTAAGATGAACAGCTTCTTTCAAGTATAAATTAGGGTTCTCTTGTTATTTGAAGCAACAAGAAATTGGAGTATACATGGCACTCGATTGTATCATAATTATTGATATTTTTACACTTTTATACTTAAATAATGCAACTTTATGAGACATAATTACTTAAAATAACAAGTTGTGAGAAGAAACTATGATAGAGAAGGGTACAAAAAGAGAGGTAAGTGCTTAGAAATATGGCAAAAAGGGCTATAATGATGATGACATACTTATTTCAGATGATTTTATTATACAAACTTATATAAAAAACACGACATTTTCAAATAAAATCACCTAAAATATAACAAGTATATCCACGGTTTACTCACGTTAATTTTAGTCGGTAACGCCGACGACCGTTTCGACCTATTCAGAAGGCCATCTTCAGGGCGAGTACTAGGAACGTCGCGGCGCGGCTGTTCCTTACCTGAAATATCTCGAGTAAATTCTGAATTTAATCTGGCTTAGAAAAAATTAAAGTATACCTACTGTTGAATAATTCAAATTCTAAAAATTTCGTATGTAAGACTCATTATACAGTACCTACCTATTTATGTTCACAAAAAGTTTCTGGAAAAATTAAGTATACATACTTATTTCTATTCTCAGATAGACAAACAGAACAATTTGTAAAAAAGCAATTAAAATAGAAATACGAAAACAGAAGGAAAATAATTCCACATCCATTTTCTTAAACAGTTTTTTCATCAAGTACCAAAACATAATTTACCGAAAAACAAAGTCTGTAAATTGAAACACTTAATTATACTGAACCATTTTACTTTTGGTCGTGAAGTTCTTTTATTTGTAATTAGTTCAATGATTACTTTCGGCTGCTTTGGGATGGGACCAAAAGTAAACTGGTTTACTTGTAACTCTGTGAGTCGTAACTAATTAAAGTTTTCGGGAGACCGATTCCCATGTCAATGATAAATTGGTTACGCGACCAAGGCGACGTGTGTTTATCTGTCTGGTTGGTATCGTGTTATAAACATGTGAGAGGATTTTGTTTGGAGTACTTAGTTTGATGTTATTCCTGGTGAAAAAGATAGGTATTATACTATATTATCTTTGTTTAATACTGATTTGAGCGCTGTCTGTGGAGTCTAGTCTGCTAATTTAAGATCTGTAGTTTCGTAATGGTATGAGCCTGCTGCATGCTTTTTAGCCTACAGCATGAATGGGCCGGCTCGTCCGGGACAGTACCACACTCCCACAGAAGACCGACGCCTGAATGGCGGCTAATAGCCGCCATGCTCCTTCTGGTGAGTGGGAGAGCCGGAGGCCCAACTTCCCTAAATGGGGAGGGAGTCATCATGTTTTTATCTTTTACGGGGTAGATAAAGTCACGAGTCGTGAGATTTGAAGGCCACGCTTAGCTAAATCTTAGCTTATTGTGAAACAGATAATGAGATTAAAAATCATTTATTTGCTTTATATTGATTATAGAAACTAACAAAAACTATTGTTATTTAGTTTATTTTCGTTATTCCTAGTTTTAGTTTTCTTATTACAAAAAAATTATACTGTAATTTGATTGAAATATTAAAGTAAAAACTAAACGCTTTATTTCAGATTCAATATGCAAAAATTAACAAAGAAATCCTTATTGATTTTTGCGATTAATAAATAATTCCCAACTTCTCCGCCCTCCCCAAATGGGGAGGGTGGAGGTTGTTTACAGGCCGGCAACTCTTCTGTAATTCCGCGGGTGCTGCATTTGTCTATGGGCGGCGGTGTTCACATAACATCTCGTGACCCGCCTGCTCGTTTACCTCCCTATGACATTAAAAAAAAAAAAATACTTTTAGTTATTCTATTGTACCCTATGGGAAAAGGGCGTGATCTATACATATAATAAAACAGTAAAAATATTTTGTCTCTACATTTATTATTTTAATGGACAGAGAGACGCTTAAAAAGAATAACAGAAAGCAAAAAAAAATTCTTTTTAATTTTTTGTCTGGCTGTATGTATGATCACGCTAATCTCCGAAAGTACTTAATCGATGTACTTAAAACTTTCCCCAGTTGCTTTGTTTTAACTTAGAAAAGGATTTAAAGTTTGTTTTATCAAAATAGGTTCATTAAAAAAAAGTTATAGTCATTTGAATGAATTCTCAAGCTAATCTCCGAAAGTGCTGAACCGATTTACTTAAAACTTTCACTGATTGCTTTGTTTTAACTCAGAAAAGGATTTAAAGTTTGTTTCATCAAAATCGGTTTATAAAAATGGGCCAATACTGCTGAGTTTTTTTCGGCGTGTTCTTCTCAGTAGTGGTCGTTCCGAAACGCTGGTAGTAATTGAGAGATTCGGCCACGCTTAGTCATGGTGGAATTCGCCACATGGTGGAATGGAGATTCAGAAATAGTGACGGGTTGCTTGCTCTTCGCCTATAAGGCCTATTCTTATTAAGGGTCAGATAAAATACTTTATCCGACATGAGCAGATAAGGTCTAATCCGGGATCTCCTGGTTCAGAGATACAATCGAGGTCTAAATCGTTGAATTAGTATACCATAACACAATTCTCGAACTTCTTTTAAGGCTAACTCAATTTATGTGATTACTCCCTCTATATTTGTTGTTGTATGTTCATACATACATACATCAGACATACATATGTACACACATATGATCACGCCTTTTTCCTGTAGGCAGAGACTACATTCTTCCACTTACAACGGTCCTGACACTTTTCCTTCTCTTCCTCCACATTCATCAATCTTTTTATACACGCTCGTGGGTCAAGGGTACTTCTGACCTGCCCTTTTCCAGAAACGTCCTTTATTTATTTATTTTTCTTAACAATTTTCGCATTAAAAATCTTGTTATACTAGGCCAAAATGGATAAAATTTATATGGGACCCAATGGCAAACATTCTGCGTCGAATAAAAAAAGAATTACGTAAATCGGACCAGAAACGTCGGCGTAATCGATGTACATACATAAAAAAAAAAAAATCTATCCGAATTGAGAACCACCTCCTTTTTGAAGTCGGTTAAAAATAAATGCAATGTTGTCAAATATTTACCACGACCGTTTCCCTCGGCCCTAGTCGCGTCGCCGGCCAAGGGCCTCTCCAGACTTCAAAGTGCAGACTGGAGGGCCAGTAGGGCTCAGTATTAGGGAGGATTTACCACAAGAGTGACGCATGAGCGTTTAATGTTGTTATTATGCGAAGGAGTACAAGTGTTTTTATGATGTGAAAGGTTGTGAATTTTGTTCTAAATTAAGTTAAAATCAACTATGTAGCATGGTAAATATTTACGCGTCTGCATGCAGACCGAATACGTCGGACAAAATATATTTTAAGAACAATGTGACATGTATTGTAGTAAATAAATATTTTGAGTTTATATTTGGCCTTTGAAATTACTCGTAAATTTCTTCGTCTTCCTTGCTGGTCTGAGCGAAGAAAAATAATTAGAATGTGCCGTTTTCTAACCGCAAAGATTTTTTAGTTTTGGATTTTCGACTCTGTCTGCCACGTAAACACGCTGTGCTTTTATATTTTGTTTTAAAAATTAAATTTCCGTTTCTTTGCTTTAAAAATTAAATTTCGTTATTCTTCTAATAGGTAAACGTCTGAATAGTGTAGCTTTGTAAAAGATTTTTCATGATCGATTCAGTATTTCCGAACATTAGCCATGCTCCGTCCGGTGAGTGGGAGAGCCGGAGGCCCATCTACCCCGCCCTCCCCAAACCGGCCGGAACCGGAACCGGCCGGCTTTTATAAGCCGGAAACGCTTCTGTGACCCCACAGGTGTCGCAGATGTCTATGGGCGGCGGTGATCACTTAACATCACATAACCAGCATGCTCGTATGCCTCGCTCTTAAAAAAATTTACTATATTTGATAATTGAAATCAGGAACTGTATGTATATACATACGTATGTTTTAGAATTATAATATCTAATGTCAATAAATCGTAATAGATATTTTACACATTCCCAGCGCTGGGCAGTCCACACCCACCGCCCACGCCCACCGCCCAGCAAGTGCCTGGGTCACGCTCGCCCGAAGGGATACACCTAACTTATATTTAACTATTGGTATAAGCATATCTTTGCAAAATACGAGTACTTGACGCGACTGGCTATTTGTTTTACAGTGAATTATTTCCTTTATAGAGTACTAGCTTTTGCCCGTGGCTTCGCTCGCGTTGTTATTTTTAAATCAATTTTTTAATCAACATAAATGCCCCATTTTTTTTTCATTCAGTTGTAAAAGTTACTAACATAGTTTTATAAATTTTTTCTGTTACTAACACTTATGGATGTCTTGTCCGAATTAAAGTTTTATTATTATTATTATATTATTAAAACAACAAGGGGCTTTTAACCTTATAAAATCATCCATAAGATTGATATTTGTTTGTGTCTAATATTTAAACAGAGTTGCATGATAGAATTTCAGCAGTTACTACTTTATGCTTAAGATAATAAGGTTAATTTTTATGTGGATAAAGTTTTATGGTCCGTCTTTAGTAAATAGAGGGTGTTTTTTTACGATACGTTTGAAGTAATAATTTACTGGCCTCGGCTCTAAATATTTCTAATTAGTTGTGACGTTTGAAGTGTGTTTGGAGAATTTGTTTGTTATTTGTGTTGTGTAGACTTTTAGACGATTGGTCGTGTTTGACGATTTGTCAACATATAAAGAGTTTTAGGAAAAACTTTGTGATGGGCGATTAATATCTTGGAATAAAGTCTTTTTCGGTTGAATTAACTTTTATCAAGTATAACTTATTAACATATCGATTTAAAAATATATTAATTAAGAGAAACGAGCTGAGCTTAGACCAGCTGTGCATTTTCTGTGTAATTTGTCTCTAAATATTTATTTATTTATATATAGATGTGTTAAATGGTAGAATGGAGTTTGTTCCGCCACTTCTTCTCCGTTGCGCTTTGGAAGTGGCGGTAAAATTATTTTTAAGTAAAATATTGATGTAAATCATTGTGAAAACGAAATTAAAATGAATCATTTTGACGATTCAAAAGTGCTGGATTCAGGTCTATTTGGATAAAATATTTTGACTTTGACTTTTGACTTTGAAATGAATAAACAGAAAGAAAACTTGAGCCCTTATAATACTTCGCTTTTTGTTAATATTATATTAGATTGAATGCTACAAAATAACAAACACATCTAAAGTTGTGTTGAACTTACAACACCCTTGTTTTGCACCGGAGGTTTTAATCACTCTTAGACGGAACCGTAGACACGTGCGAGTAGCCAAAGACAAGTCCCCCCCAAAACAAGCAGTCGAAAAACTCGGTAAAACAAAAAGTTCGTGCCGTCGCACATCGGACATTCGGTAAGTTATGACGTGCCGATAAGACGGCGATAATGGGCAGTCGCACGCGAGAGCTTACTTAGTGGGTGTGGCTCTAGTGACAGCGAACGCGCGTAGGCTTAGCACGCACTGCGATAAA
>JADGIL010004844.1:2192-17444 GCA_020352625.1 Cactoblastis cactorum | reverse complement strand
AAATTAACATTTCACTTGACATGAGAAAACATACACTTAATAAATAAATATACAGGGACGAATAACACAAATTGAGTTAGCCCCGAACTAAGTTCGACACTTTTATTATGGGATACTAACTCAACGATAAATACATATATAGATAAACATCCAAGACTCAGGCCAATCAGAAAAATTACATTTTCCATCATGACCTGACCGGGGATCGAACCCGGGATCTCCTGAGTATCGGTCGAGTACGTTAACCGTTACACCATGGAGGTCGTCAATAATAAGTATAAACAATCAGTAACGCGTACAATCCATGGTACAAAGCACACGTAACACAACCAAATACCCTCATAATCTCAACAAAAATCATTGACGCCGGCGCAGATGACTAGACGACGGAGTTTATACAAAGAATACATTGCAACATGAAGTGGCATCGTGTTGGGAGCTGGACTTTTTTTCGTTTTAATTTTTTCTCTCTATAAAAGCGCGAATAGGCTCATACAATTTTTAAAATATACATAATATTCCCTTAATTAAATAATACAAAAAAAAAATATCTCAGTTGCCTAATAGATAAGTCTACACCTTCTTATAAATATATTTCCGAAATAAATCTTAATTTCCGTATTCAATACTAATTTTATATAAAGCATTAGGCGAAACCATAATTTCATTCAAGTCAATATTTAAATAATAAGTTGGACAATTTTACAAATTTGATTGTACAAATATATTCATATTATAATTTTAATTTTAAATCTATGGGTTGCCTGCAAATAAAGAAATTTTATTTTTATTTATTAAATTTATAATTTATTACGGGCTTGACAGTTATGGCAGAACCAGCAAATCGTACCTTGACGCAATATTAGCGTTGATATTATCAACTACAAATACGGATACTAAAAACTATATTACCTTTAAAAATAAAAACAATATAATAAAGACTACCGTCTACTTTTTCATTACTGTAAAATCTTACTAGTACACGAACAAGTCATTGAAATGATAATACAAATTCCATCAATATTTCAAGTGTCTATTAATTACCGAAAATTACTATAACCACAAGATTCAAGAGAAAATATAAAAATACTGGTGGCTTTTTTAAAGTAACGTTAAATTTACCAACATTGAACTTGGTATTGCTACAGATATTGCAATACCAAGTTCCAAAACTCTAAACCAACTTGCCCTTAACACTTTAACAAGAACTTAACAGAAAGAATCTTAAACAAACAAAAAAAAAATCATACTTTATAAATAAAATTAAAAACTATTACTCACCCCGTGTGGTCGCTATCGCTAACACTTGACTGTAGCAAGTAGAAGCGATATTTCTTTTATATCTACCTACATAATTTGGCGTTCGATGTGAATGTTATGCCAGTGGACGTTCAAACCTAATTTTTATATGGTTTTTGTACACTTCCGCTGTTAACTTTGTGATACTGATTTTTAGAAAATTAATTTAATAAAACAAAAATAAACAATGATGTCTAGCGATAAAAACTAAAAATAATAAACGACTAAAAGTTAAATATAAATTTAATGTACACAAACTTTTTTAAAAATAATGTGTGTACACTAAATTTTAATTCGCTCTAAAGAATAAAATAAACTTTTTCTTTAAAACTTTTACTATCATTATATTGTAACATTATAACGTTATTACAGAATTCATATGATATATAAAAATTTGTCACGAGATTCAAATAGGTAGTCCTATTTACACACACAGTTTGAAAATGTAAAAAATTATATTAATGGTTTTTTTCAAGTTACTATATAAATACATATTCTGTAAAAACTTCAAGCATCTATCTGTTATCGATATTGAGCAAAAAAGTCACGCTTGTTTTAAAAAAATCACGTTTGTTGTATGGGAACCAAAAAATAATAAAATTGTTGAAATATTCACTTTTTTTTGCGTCACGCGTAATATCACCCCAGTCAGTTTCAAGCTTCGATGGCGTAGATATATCTTTTACTTTATTTTAATATATAGACTATTAATTAAGTCAGCTAGTCGAATATACATATATAAAACTAATACATTATGTGTATAAGTTTGTCATACTCAAATATCTTATATATCCTACCTTATTGTATCTCTCAGGGGGAATCAGCCTCAGAACAATAGGTTCCATAGACGTGACATTTCCGAACCGGACTTCCGGTATGTAGAGTGCGCAAACCACGTGGGCCCAGCCGCCTGTGTCTGTTCGCTTTAGGGCCCCGGACTTAGACGGGCAGAGTTCGCATCGCTGTAACACTCCATAATGTCAATAAATTTCCTTCGAGTATTACCAAGTTCATTTGCTTGTTTCATGTCAAAACGGAGCAACAGGTTTGATTTTTTATGTGGAGATATTTGAAGGGCATAGGTTACTTTTTGTCTCTTTCTATCATAATCTTTTACTCCTTTTCAATATGTATATACAGGATGGAAAAAAAACATAGTGTATACATGTAACGTAACACCAATATATTGTCAGCTGAGGCGTAGTAAATTACATAAAGTTACAAAGTTACAGTAAAATAAGTCTATATTTTTTGTCAAATATCCTCTCCGAATTTGACGTGAACGAAGCCGCGGACAAAGCTAAAAAAGAAATTCGGATTGTTTAAATTTTCTCACCACTTTTCCTTTAGTGTCTGGACTTTCGCATTTTCTGCAATACCATGGCCCAGTTGGCACTGTGACTATACCGTAGCACGCTAAAACCAATAAAATCATATAAAAAATTAACTTTAAAAAAAACGAAACTTCTTAGGTAAACCACAAGTAAATGCCCCCCACCCCCTCCACTTTTAAGTTCCCCTTGATTTAGCTAAGATGACATCATCCGATCCTGGTTTCCTTAACATGAGTATAATCTCTAATCTTGGAATATATCCTATCCAACAAGAAAAGAATCATTTAAATCTGTTGATAAACAACAAAGTTACAAGCAAATGCATAAGCATTTATACGGTCGAGTAAAGAAACCCCTTTGAGTCCCAATGGAGTCTCAGTAAGAGAAACCTGTTTTACCCTTTGGGTGCACCTTTGTTGGCACCATCATCATCTGCCTGCCCTGCTTCCATGTTATTTGGGGTCGGCGCAGTATGTCTTATGTCTTGTTGGTACCATAAAAAACATAATTTAATTTCTTCACTTGGAAAGCTTCAAAGACACACACAGCTAACCTTAAAACACTGCTCATTTTAGCATCAAGAGGTTTAATAATAATAAATATAAGAAAAAAGAAATCACCTTGATGTACAGCGACCGTGCAACCATTCCCATCGCAATATACCAGAGGGTTGTCAGGCCAACCTCGCTCATCTGAGCACACACAGCAACCTCCTACCATCTCCTTCATATTGAACACAGCATTATTACTCTAAACCCTGTAACATTGTCTCATAGTTATCACCATCAAACCAATGTTTAACAATGTCACAAAAGCAATTTTTAATGAGTGTGACTAGCTACTATGTAATGATTGAAACCTTGAAGAATGACTTTGATACAACAGACATTCCACAACAAGTAAGATTTGCTATTGAATAATTAAACTTAACATTTTGGTGGCAAGAAGTATGAAAAAAAAGGTGTTTCACACATATTTCCCATACATGCTAGCGAAGAACAAACATTTAAAACACTCATAACTTAATTAATGAAAAATATTTATACAATTTATAAAATATAGGATAGAGTCATCTATACTATTATTATACAGAGACAAATTTTGTAACATTTATAATTTATAAGGGCAAATCTTCAGAAATACTAAACTGATCATGAAAGTTATTTCACAATTAGAAAACCACACTATTCAGAAGTGCTATAGGCTATATTTTAATGCCGTAAAAAGAGGGTACAGGTTGGCTAGTTAATTATATTTTTAATTAACACTTTAATTAAATTATTTGAACCTTTCTTATTTAACAAAGATTATTTGTTTGAATTACATCTAGTCATAGTAGAATCTATCCTTCATTTTACAATGATAAAAGCTAAAAAAAATGATGAGCACGATGGAAATAAAAAACACTTAAAATGAGAATGGTGTGTATCCCAGTTTTTATAATTTACACTAATGGATGTACAGACACTTCAAATTATAATGGCTCTATATTTCTGTATTAAAATACATGTTATTAAATACAATATTTACAAATTTTTACTGATGCTTTGTTAAAAGTAAATTTTTGAGACAGTAAAAGAAAATAATTTCAATTCTGGGAAATATTATTTAAGTATTATCATGTAATTATACATGTTTTTGAAATCAGTGAAATAATCAAACAGACCGAACAATGTCAATTCTTAGGAAGATACGAAATTATGGTTAGTTGTGACATATAGGACAAGAAACCTCACATTTTATCACTGACTTTTCATTTTAGCCAAGTTAATAGATCAGGCAAAGCTTTACGATTTACTTCAATTTTGATTTCTTTTTATGTAAGAGGTAAATGAGCAGGCGGGTCACGTGATGTTAAGTGATCACCCCCACCCATAGACAACTACAACACCTGGGGGGGGTCACAGAAGCATTGCCGACCTTTAAAGGATTTGACGAATTAATAATTACTAATAGTATTATTTTTCAAAATCATAATGTACAATTTTGTAGCAGTTCATTAAAAAAATTTACCTACCAAATTAAAACCTTATAGCATGCATAGTTTCCGTTAAAAATTATTGTGGCATACAGACATGACAAAACTATAAGGGTTTAGTTTTTGTCATTTTCTATGGAACCCTAAAAATAATGTTATATATTAATTTAACAAAAGGGAATACATACATATAAATGTACAGAATAAAAATATAAAAAGAATGCATACAAGTTTTTTTATTAACCCAAACCAAGTGGACACTATGGATTTACACAATCACAATCGACCAATTTTTGTCTGACTTATTGAGTATTACCTACCTCTGCTTTGACACTTACAAAACAAGAGACAGGTTCAGGACTTTATACATTTTACTTCTCATACTTGCAATCTATTTAATGTTTTCATTATTTCATAACAATTTTTCACTGATGATTACTATATATTTTTCTAGCTATATTCTTAACTTTATTGTCATTGTTTTATATGCCTGATATAGCTAGTAATGCTCAGCTAGTATGAGAGTATGTTGTAAGAAAGCAAACATATTTTTTAAAATCTCTTATTAGACTAGTCCAATACATGCTGAAAACAACATATGCTTAAGCTCTAATCCCTAACATGCTGGATATTTGCTATTTGATTATGATTTAAATGTATTATTAGAATAAACGTACAATAAAATCCACTGCACTATGATATTAGGGGGATGCACTTGTTGAAGACGTCACTATGATAACTGCAACTAATCAATATCACTGATAAGACCCGTTGTACGCAGGTGGTTAATATAAATATAATATTTTCTATATGCACTATTGTACAACCAACTAATCAATACAGAGCCAAAACAAATTGAAGTACAGATGGAGTAATGCCGACAGCGCCAATGCCATGAAATACATCATCCATCATAATAATGCATAGTTACCAAAGAAATAAATATCCTCTCATTGTTGGAGTTGATATATCAAATATCCGGTTACAACACATTCATTCATTTTTAATTGAATATTGACAAACTAATCGCCTCACCTGCGCCTACCATTAGCGACAAAAAGGTAGTCAATTGAATAGAATCGTAACTCATGTGAATTGTTTATTTAAAACTTAAACAAACGAAAAAACTGAACACTTGTAATACTAAATTTGAGTTTAAACCCCCCCACACAGCTTTAAAATAGTTGAAAATTCTACACGGCTGCCATTTAATAACTAGCAAAAGCCATGTTGAATTTTATGGATGCATTTTGTTTTGTTGATGCATTTTTAACAGTAGATGCGTTTACGAAGACAAAATTTTTACTTCTTTCTTAAGAAATAAGTATTAGAAGTGGTAATTTTATTATATTCTAGTAGGTATATAAGATCATTTTAAAACACTAGTTTTATTATCATTTTTATATTTATTGATAAGTTAGTGATTAATAAATTTTAGTGATAAATATTTTTTACAAGCTCCGTAAACGTAACCTTCTTAAAATGTTGCCACATTAAAAAAACTAAATTCTTCATTCTTGCACTTCATTTCGCCACTAGATGGCATTATAATCATACTAGTAAACATCCTACTTAGTACCATGGGAGTATTAATCCTAGTATGATTGCTAGTAGCAAAATACTTTGCCATTGATGCAAACTAAACTTGTTAGACATAAACGCTTAGAGCCTCATATATAAAATATCAACACTAACTATTTTAATTCTTTATAATCTATACATATAATAAAATTGTAACTGAGCATGTCTGTACATGGGAGATATTTAAGAAAAATATTTATAGGGGCTCTTTATATATAGGGCCTATAGAAGCCAAAACCATTGTTTTTAAAATTTTGTCTGTCTGTCTGTCGTATGTTTGTACTCGCATCACACAAAAACTACCGAATGGATCTGGATTAAATTTGGCACAGCGATGGATGATGACCTAAAATAAAAGATAAGCTATCTACTGTTTATCCCGGAAAAAATTACGGTTCCCGAGGACAAAAATTCAAAAAACAATCGTTTTGGCTTCTATAGGTCCTATAAAGAGCCCTTATATATTTTTTCTTAAATATCTCCCATGTACAGATACAGCTCAGTTACAATTTTATTATACATACATATCCATATTAAGTCCATCAGCCGCTTCTGCCTGTATGTATGTTTTCAATAAACTCAATAATTACTGACCGGGTTTTTATGTAGATTTTACTAATAGATAGGGTGATTCATGACGAAGGTTTAGGTGTATATGATTTATAATATAGATTCTGTGTAAATTAGTTGACACAGGGCCATAACTTTTAAAATGGTTGGAAAAAATCAAGCCACCAGCGAATTTTCATTAGGAACGCTGTTTAATATATTTGAGATTACTTGAAACTTTTAATTTAATAATAAATATATGCATTAGTTTAGGCTCTATGCATTAGTTTTTGGTTTTGCAAATGGCCATGTGTGCCAAATCTAAGAACACATATAATAAAACAAACCAAACTATGTCTGTACATGGCGGATATTAAGGAATAAAGATGTGTGAGGTATTTTTAGGACACATAGAAGCTAAAACGATTACTTTTAAAAAATTTTGTCTGTCTGTATGTTTGTAGCGCATCATGTAATAACTACCAGATAGATTTTGATGCAGGTTTCACACTTGTACTCGTTAAGGTCTAACTTAAAAGATAGCGTGGTTTCATCTTGATACGCCGCTTAGAACCCAAGACAATAATAATAGTGATTTCGCGCCGACAACGTCGCGGGCATAAGCTAGTAAATAAATAAATATTTTATTTACTGTAGCATGCCAATTTTTAAATTTCGTATTAAGCTTACTAATTTTATGTTCCCTTTAGGTTTTCGTACCCAATGAGTAAAAACGGGACCGTCCGCCTGACACCAGGTTTTATCTCATGAACGGTAATTGCACGATGATTTATTTTTGTTGCCGCTATGACAACAGATTCCAAAAACAAAATAATATAATTATTTTTAATAAACACACATGCCAAAAACGTGATTAGTTTGCAATTTAAATAATAATGGAATGGAACTCTTATACGTTCGCGAGTCCAACTCGCTATTAGCTGGACTTTTAAATATAAATATGTACCTATTACCACATAGAATCAAAACAAAGTCCCTTTCCGCTGTCTGCCCCTATGTATGCATAGATCTTTAAAACTACGCCACGGTTATTTCAGTAGATGGGGGGTGATTAACAAGGAAGGTTTTTTAAACCCGTGCGAAGCTGGAACGGGTAGCTAGTTGCATATAAATGCTTTCCATGAAAAAAAATATAGTGTAATCGTCGCACAGCTTCGTCTTCAAACCTACGATTCAAAGGTCACTAGGAGAGAGTGTAGGAGGAGCCACTATCGCCGGGAGACGACATTGAATGGGAAGTGGAATCGATGACGTTGGCGCCTTACGGTCTGGAGCGAGTTGACGTCACGGAGAAAGTTGGGTAACAATGTACCTACTTAGTGGACCGCCAAGTTACAACTGTACTCATTGTCTGGCTTTGGGGAAAGTTATGTTTGAATTGTCCTGCGTAGGTCTTGAAATGAAGATTCTGGAGCTTTTTATTGAGGTTTTTCAGAAAACGTTATACAAAATTGTATATGTCCTATTTACAAAGCACACACAAATAATATTTATTGTTGAAAGTTATAACTAAGTGGCACAAAGAATTCACTTTTTCTCCCGTTCTCTGAGTGAATTTATTAATATTTGGTTACATATACGAGTCATTAACAATGTAAAATGCACCCTATGGTTGTATGTATTAGAATACACTTTCTGTAATGTTAGGTTAAGTTTTTTTTTAAACAAATAAATAACCAAATAAAATATATGTTTTTCTTTTTTTGTTTTTCTCTAATATTTGGATACGTGGCCCTGAAATTGTATTGGACTTATTTAATGTTCAGTGTAGTATTATATTGGTAACTGTTGCTGTAAAAAATCCCTTTCAAAGGTTACTCTTTTGGATTTTCGAAACAGACTCTACCACTGACTGGACGCTTGCTAGCACTGAGTGAAGTTTGTAGTACCTCATTGTTATCTCAATTTTAAAGTCAACCTGAATGAAAATATAATGTTTTTGAAAAAAAAAGTCCTAAACAATTGTCATAACAAATGTTTTTCCGTTTATTTATTTCTTTTTCTCTTATTTTATATTTTAAACACATTATACTTTATAATAATATACAAAATAAGGAAATCTGCCGGCAGCGAGGATAAGGCCTAAATCCGATGGGCAGGGTTCCAAAGTGAGAAATATCCTCACAATGAGAGCCGTATCCAGAATTGTTGCCTTCTAGATTTGATCCTCTGACTGTCAAGCGAGAGCCTCTCAAGGTAACGATCGAGGCTCTTCGCTCTAAGCCTCTTGCTCACCACTATCGAAGCAATTACCGTTGTATCAACATACCACATGGTGGTAATCTCATGGGCTAAGTCCGAGATTCTCGTCCTTAGCTCCTAAGAAAGAGTTAAGTACGGTAATCTTTTACGCCACATGGCGGTAATCTCATGGGCTAAGTCCGAGATTCTCGTACTTATCTCATGAGAGAGAGCTAAGTACGGTAATCTTTTATGAGATTCATGTCAATAACAAGTGTGTTACAAAGTGTTATTATAAGCTAGGCTAGACATAAGAACAAAATCATCAATACTACCACTTAATGATCTTAGTCCTGTTCTTAATTTACATATATAGTTACAGTTACACGTGTATCACGCCTGAAATGAAAGCAATGCTCGCGACGTTGTCTGCGTGTAACTGTTATTCTCAATATATCGGGTTCTATGTGGCGTATTAAAATGAAACAAAACTATATTTTAAGTTAGACCTTCTACAATACAACAGTTTAAAACTGCATCAAATTCTGTCCAGTAGATTTTGCGTGACGTGCGTACAAACATATAGACAGACATACAAAATGCTTTAGCTTCTAGAAGTTCTAAATAGACCACATTTTAATTTGTATTATCTCCCATGTACATATCTCCAGCTGTACAGATTACTGATTCGGTTACTGTTTTATTATATGTATAAAGCTTCGTGACTTTACGTATCAACTCTACAAAATTTGCATACCAATAATCAATTTGCACATTTATTCTGTTGTATCACTAACGCAACAAACATACATTATAATCTGTAATTAAAGTACACTATTTTGTGCGTCTCGTGTACAGAAACGTGCGTAGAGCTTCTAAAAAATGTTTGTTTCTTGTCTATTGAAAGGTATTCTTATTTTGAAAAAAAAAAATATACGTCTTGGGAAAGCCGCCAATCTGCAAAAAAAGAGGTCAAGTGCAAGTCTTATTTTTGGCAATGGTTCTGTAGCTTTCATTTATTTGTCAGAATATCTGAATGAAGGGTTATAAAGCAAGTTGTCGGTGCTGAGTGAATCAATACTAATATTATACTTTGATTGTGTGTTTGTAAGGATTAATCTTCGGAAATACTATACCGATCATGAAAATTCTTTCATAATCAGAAAGCTTCACAATTCGGTAGTGCTATAGGCTATAGGCACAGGTCGACTAGTGTATAATAAACTGTAACTGGACTATGTATGTAAGTACATATTTTTGTCATCTTTCTATCTATCTAATATGTTTGTACTCACAACATGAAAACTACTTGTTGATAAAATTTTGTGGTTTTTACGGTTATATCGTTGAAGGTATAACTTTAATTACAGGTTTTATTTTTAAACACCTCTGAGAACCCGAGATAGTACTTATATGAAAAAAAAAGGTTCTAGAATGTTAAATTGCCGGTTCCTAATGATGAAAATGAACAAAATGTCACCAGTTGGCCACATGAGTTGTTTTCATACGTCAATGGCATCGTATTGCCGCCAAAATTTGGTCACAGCGTGGGCTCACGAGTGATGGATATAAAAAGGTGTGGCCGGGAAGAAACGATGTTTGTCCAATGTCAACAAAAAATAATAAGGAAGGGGATATTTAGTTTGTGGATGGGATGTCGCTATTGTCAACAGATCTACCTATCTATGACTACTACTTAGTTACCTATGACTTCACGCTTGTGTGTTTACTTCCTACGAAAATATTTGAATCGGTTCAGATTGAAGTCTCACAATCGTACACTTTTTATTAAGTAGTAGATTGAATAGTCTTGAGGCGCGTTTGCATTATAAAAACTTCTCAATTTTTAGCTACTGGATGGATTTTGATGCGGTTTTCACAGTTGTATTTTACAAGGCCTAACTTAAAATATAGTTTCATATGGATACGCCGCTTAGAACCCGAGTTTTTTTTATGTAAGAGGGAGGCAAACGAGCAAACGAGCGAACCTGAGAGGGCGGGGAAGTTGGGCCTCCGGTTCTACCACTCACCGGACGGAGCATGGCGGCTGATAGCTCCCATTCAGGCGTCGGTTTTCTGTGGGAGTGTGGTACATCCCCGGACGAGCCGGCTCATTCATTAATTCAGGCTCATACCACTACGAAAGTAATCGATAATAGTAGTTACGCACGGACAACGTCGGGGGCATAAGCTAGTTTTAAATATGTAGCGACGAGTGTTAATATCAGTTTACACAGTTCACTGACATGATTTAGAATTTTATGAACTATCTTCTAACTTAAGATTCTAATGCGATATTTAAACGGTTAAAGTACGATCTATATCGTTTATTTGCTCCTATTTAATTTGGTAAGCACCGAATTTTAAGCTGATGGATGTGAAATGTATCTGTTCTGATGATATAAAAGAGAAAACAATATGACGGACTTTTATAGCAGTCAAAACTGTTGTTTAATTTTTTTGTCTGTCTTTCTGTCTTGTATGCTTATCACGAAAAACTACTGGATCGAATCTGATGCTACTTTCACAGGTGTAAAGTAAAATATCTTTAAGTTTCTTCTTCATACGCCGCTTAGAGCCCGAATAAGCTTAGACATAAGCTTGTATTTATTTTAGTTACGTTCTTAGGTATCAATCTGTAACAGAGATCATTAAATCTGTAACTTGATCAATACGAATCATACTTATTAAAAAATGATGAATTTTAGCGCCTCGTGTGCTAAGTGTGTGACTGTAGTTTCGCACACCCGTCGAAATTGAGTGAACCAGTGTGAGCAATTTATGTTTTTCTTGCGTCGTCATATTTGCGCCGTTTCTAGATGATAATAATTATTTAACACTTTAAACGCGCGGGTCATTGGTGTGCAAAATACAAGTAGTATGTTTAGTACTTTTCTTCAATTTTGTAGTCACGTGATATACATATTACTTATATGGTTTCATAGTTGCTGGCCCGAAGCCAAAATCCTTCAAATTCGAATTAAGTGGTTCGATCCACGACATGGCAATGATTGAAAACTATCTTTTTATCTTGAATTAACTTGTATGTACGAATAATTATTAATATTTATTAAAAAGCATCATCTAACGACTTCATTTTCATAACATCAGATTACTGTTGTAAAAAAAATTTGAGTATGTAATACGTTTATTCATATAAATAGCCGAAAGTATAAATTTGTATTTATTCATCTTTTAGATCTGAATATAGTATACAATGGAAATGACGTGTTACTTTTTACGGGCCACAATAGCACAGAGTGATTTGTGTGCCTGTATATGTGTAAAACCATTTAGACAAATGGCTAAAAATTAAATACGTATTTAGGTATGTACACGCCAACATAGAGGCATGATGTTGCGAGTACCACATACAAAAGGTAGGAAATTCTTTTTAAATAAAGTTATAGTCGAGGAAGATTTAAAACAATTAGTTTGGTAAAGGCTGTTATAATTGATCGATTTAAGATAACATGTTTATGTTTATAGGTGAGATAACTTATCTACGTGATCAAAAAAAAAGAGCGAGTCGGACTCACGCATGTACAAATAAAAAGTTACATAAAATTTCATCTATTTTATTTGAGAGCTTATAAAATATTTATTTTGTTTTTAGTATTCAAGTTTTAAAGGCAAAATAAATACATTGTCTGTGAAAATGTCAACGGTCTAGCTCCCAGCGCCTGGTATCACATAAACGGACACTTACTAAGACTTAGGTTTAAATACAAAGATGGGGCCTAATTCTAACTAAGAATTGGGTCCCCTAAAATAGATTAAGTATACAAATTATGCCAGCTAATAAATCTACCAAATTTTATTCTTATGTTAGCCTTACAAAAGCGGTGTAAGTAATTAGTGGAAAATAGATTTTTGGAAAGCAAAGCTGCAGTACCTGCAATATTATGTCTAAATCGCTAGTGCCTAGTGGATACGAAGTATTCGCTCCCTCCTTCTGTGACATTAATTTCCTGTTATAACTTAGGTAGGCGACAAAGTGACGATCTTATGGTAGCCAATGAAAATAAGATAATGTAATGACCTTCCGCCATTATGTAGCATATTTTATTACGGGATTCATAGTTCTGACGTAACTGTTTCGAAAACAACATTAGGTAGTGTTCATATCGCATATAATAAGTATGGAATGTTTAGAAATTATTATTGTATTTAGTATTAAAATTTGTAAATTTGTAAGCTGTAGGGTATTCGCGCACAAACACTTACGGATAATCTATAAAAAACTGAAAAGGCTATGTATAATAAGATTAGTACACATTTTGTACGTCAAATAAGTATTTAAAGTTTGGGGTCGTTTAAGTCTTTTGCTCCGACTTTTCAGGATCTCGTGTAAATATTAAATTTTACAATAGATATTTCATGTGTTATATGTTATAAATTAATAATACAAAAAGTGATTAAGTTTCCTATAATGTAAAATAGTCATGATGGAATTTATCGGAAACAATTTTGCTTGCGTCGCTCTCAAAGTTCATTGCACTATAGAAACGCTGTCATGTCAATAATACACAATTTGAAAAACCAGCCAAGTGCAAGTCAGATTCGTATTAATAGGGTTCCGTACCATTATTATCTATAAAAAGGCAACGAAGTGAATTTTATCTCATTTCAAGGTTCTACCTGTTCGAAAAAATTATTGCATAATAATAACGTTTGTTGAATGGGAGTGCCTTAAATATTTTTAACATAATCTGTGAAAATTTCAACTGTCTAACTTTCACGGTTCATTAAATACAGCTTGATGACAGACAGGCAGAAAGCGAAGGTTTAGCTATAGGGTTCCCGTTTTACACAGTTAAGTATACTTCGTTGTTTTTTCACAGTTATATCGTAGAAAGTCTAGCTTAAAATATATTATAGGTTTTATCTTGATACGGCTCTAAATACGTTAGAACCCATGACCTTGGTAGTTATGCATGGACGACGTCGCGGGCATAAGCTAGTTGGTATAATAAATGCAAATGTAACTTTGTTATATAAATGAAGGATCAAGATACATTTTATGCAAAATCATAAACATGTGAATCCAAATTTCACGTTGATGATGCATCAGCAAAACTATTTCTACTAAAAAGTAACCTTTGCCTTCTTTAGTTTTTATTATATGTATGTATGTGTGTTCCTACGAATAAAATAAATCTATAGTAAAAATCCTAAAGTCCAGGGCCGGGTTCGAACCCCGGTCAAGTTATGATGGAAAATGATCTAACCCTGATTGGCTGGATTTGGCTTGGATTGGGTGGTTCTGGTTAAGACGTAACCTTAATTTTATATGACCGTATTCACATTTGAATCCCCTACACACGTTACAGCGTAATGGTGGTTTATTGTATGATTGTCATATTGTTTATTTATATCGGTACTAGTTTTTTCCCGTGGCTACGCTCGCGTCCTTTAATTCCCGATGTTATAGGAATTTGGGATAATACATTTTAGCAAGCACCTACGTCCTAAAAGAAACCACTATGAAAATTTTTATATTCGTAGCAATTTCAGTTTCTGAGATTTCGTGATGAGTGAGTGAGTGTTTTCCGCTTTTAAATATATAAATAGATTATTGCTATGACATGGGAGGACTAAAGATATATGTACTTCTTCGCCATATTTTTTATTATTTGTACAAACATGAGAAAATGGATAGCGTGAAAAATAGACTTAATAGATAAGTATTAAAAATATTTACAAAATAGTATAAACATGCAACACTTACTTTATAAAACAAAACGGGTCAACTCACACGCGTATTAAACCGAACTAAGACTGACTCGTTTTAATATCGTCAGCTATCTGAAGCGAGTTTTAAGGGTTCCGCATTTCGTCGTGTCTGTCATAGACACTTCCGAAACTGATAGGACAACATTGAAACTTAGTTGGTGGGTGTATTTTGTCCGGTTTACGATTAATATTAAAAAGAATTTCTTATGATGAACTTCTTGATAAATTTAAAATCAGTAAATTAAAAATAAGACGAACACATCTTGAAGCCATGTTACTTTTTGACATATTTCATAACAGATACAACTGTTGTCAGTTAGTTAATAAATTAAGATATAGAATTCCACGTAAAAGTCATATGCGTAGCTATAACAGATGCCCTATGTTTGCGATTCCAGTATGTCGTACCAAATCTGGTTTACGCTCACCAATATACCGCTTACAAAAGTCATATAACGACTATTTTAATAGTATAGATATTACATCAGTATCTGTTGGTGTCTTTAAAAGATTAATAAGAGAACTTTTAAAATAATAGAATAGATGGTGACAAACCACATTGATTGTATTCCT
>JADGIL010004843.1:0-11442 GCA_020352625.1 Cactoblastis cactorum | reverse complement strand
TATCAGTCTGCTTTGTAAAAGTGATACCTATATATATAACACAATGTTCATCCGCAAGCATAATAAAATTAAAAATTTAAAAAGCCCCCGACACAAGAACTGAAGTATTTTTCCTTTAAAAAGTAAAAGATTCGGTTATTCTCCCCACTTTCACTCCCCACAACTTTTAAACGGCTCAACCGATTTTCATCAAACATGTCTAAGAACACTCGCACGTAAGTCACCTTTAATACAAAAAAAAAAATTAAATTGAAATCACTGCATGCGTTCGGGAGTTATGATGCCACAGACAGACAGACACGTCAAACTTATAACAACCCTCTTTTTGCGTCGGGGGTTAAAAATGTCATTGTTTTTCTTTAAAATGTACCACAAAATTGTACTGGTTGGTTTTGGGGTAGTGTAGGTACTCGTTTACTCACTCTAAAAAAATTAAGGGGCGGGTTATGGACCAGGGAATATTTACATAAATTCAAAATTGTAATATTTTTTATAATCGTCTTAATTATTTTATGGTAGTAGTAATGGACTATTATAATAATGTTTTATGACATTGGATTAATATTTTGAAAGGATACTTACCGAAAGGTTAATAACAATTTCTAGTCTGTACATGAAGACATAAGCATCGTGATATGTTAAGTGTTCCATTTAATTTCAATTCACTTTTATATTACTATAAGTAACGTAACGATCCCTCCATTTTTAATGTCAGATCACTTACGAAGTAGACAGAGCCAAGAGTCATGAGTCTCAAAGGCTGCGGTGAGAAGATTGTGGAATAGAATGATTTTGTAAGATTCAGATACTTGCAGTGATAACTTGCTAGTCCATCGCCTATAAGAAGAATCCTCTATTTTAAGTCTTTCATTCAATATTATTCGGTCACATAATAAAATAAAAGACTTAAAATTATATTTTATTAATTTTGGATAGATGACAGTTTATACTATACATTATTCTATCTTTTTAATTTTACACCAAAAAATATAGATATTTCATTAAGGATATATTGAATTTAAGAAATTTATTGTGCCAATTTCTTACCTGTTTAATTTTCCTCAAAATTTAGCTTATACAGCAATGTGATTTTCTACATATCCGTACCCTGTAACAAATGACTATGTGATGACACAGATGTTATGAGCGAAATAATTACCCGGGGGTTCAGGTATTTTCAGTGATTTATTATGAAACATAATGTAGTATTATGAAACAATGTAGTATTACGAAATGAGTTAATTAACAATCTCGTACATAAGAGAAATGACATTTATATGTACAAATATCGTATTTGGTATGCAATGTAATGCATATACAAAGCCCGTGACAAATACATACAACAATAAAAACTTATAGTGACGCTGACTTAGGAATTTTTTGACTAGTTCTAATGGCTACAATTTCCTACAAAATATCTACTCTAGCAACCATATCAATTTTTAAAATTTCAATATGACAATGCTTATTTCTTGTTAGTAAAAATATCTATAAACAGGTCTTGACTACTTTATTTTATAGCTGCAATATTCAAGAAAATTCTGTCATATAGTCATTCTTTTTTTTCAATCAATTATTCTTTTCTATGAACGTTTGCCCAAACCTACTTTTCCTAAATTTCATTCTTAAAATAAATTACTGGCTTTAATTTTTACTAACTGGCCTAAATTGAACGTGTAAAAGGAACAAATTGGCATGCAATACAAAAATTAATGAATTTTCTTGTTTAATGTTAAAATAAAATGTTTAGTTAGTTGTGATAATGATAATGTTACTATAAACCACAGAACTAACAAAACATGAAAAATTACCGTACACTTATGAGGAATATACTTAAATTTCAACAAAAAAGCAGCTTACAAGTATGAAGAAAATAAGCATAATGAGTATGTAGTAGTAGTAATATGAAGTTGTTCAACATCGATATCATAAATATATATATTTTGTATGTATAAAATAAAAACCAATAAATTAAATATTTCAATTCGCTGATAACACAATCATATATCGGGACAAGCAGAATTAAACATAAATATCTGTACCAGAAATGGATTTCATCCCAAATTATAATAGAAAAATCGATGTCTCACATCTTCAAAGTATTACTAACGTTTGCAGTTCCAACTTACATAAGTTAGAGTTGCACAATAATATATCAGATAATACAATTGATGTACATTATCATGTGCAATGTGCATAAGAAAATGAAATTCGTTTTCTACCAACGTACAATTGATTATACCTACAAACATAATCATTTTTTTTTTCAGTCACAAGTTAAATTTCTTTAACTTTTATACTTCATATAACATTGTGATTTTACTTATGAACTGAGAACCGATAAAGCTAGTAACAAATTATATAATAATGGTAATTCAAAAGTGCTAACGTTTTGCATTGTGTAGAAAACGACGATACAGTTAAAACAGCGATGATTTTATAATATTTGGGAGACCATAATTTATATTTTAAAATGCTCTATTTGCATTTAACTGCTTATTAACAATTAGTTGTTAAAATAACCGAGGGCATTAATGATATTAATATTCTAAGTAAAATTATTGTTCTGCGAATACGTTCTGTTTCTTTTAATGGGTATTTTTTTAACTGTCGTTAATTGTTATAAAATCATTAAATTCCCTTACATGTCATTGTAATTTACTCCGCTAATAAAACAAAATATTATGAATAGTTCAAATTCGCCTCATAAAATTCTAGCTACACGTTACAAATGAAAGCCACGACCTAACTATTAATAAATTCTGGTTTCCCCATCTTGCTAATCAAATTCAACAAGATGTATATCGCTGTTTCTGCTAGCGACAAATGCGGAACGTGCAGTAGACGGGAATGCGACAGTTTGGAGGCAAGCACTGAGGCGGCTCGACTCGCTGGTCACAGGGAACATTTGGGCCCCTGCTGTTTCCTAAAATATTAGTCAAACCATAATTTTTTGTTTTGCAGATGATTTTATGTATACTAGTGTCAGTTTTGTTTACACTCGATGGCTTCTGTATAATATTTTATTTTGAAATGTAGAACTATACTAACGCGTGATCGATATAAACACTGAAGAATTGAGTAATTATTATATAAAGGCGATAACACCCTTTAAAAATGTTGTAAAATTTAAAATGATTTTATGAAACGTACAAAATGTAAGTAATGTGTTTAAAATTATTCGAGTGTGAGTATTCTAAAATGCAAAGGCAGCCGTTCCCATGATAATATTTTTATTGGCAAGAGACACAAACACAACAATAAAAACAATTACAACATGCGAATATATAAAATAACAAAACAATATATAAAAATGCTATAAAACAGAGCGTCGTGTTAGTCATGATTTCAATCTCGGTATCTTTAGTATATACTAATATTCTTAGGAGCAAATCTGCAAAAGACACAATGACATGAAAGAACACAACCAAAGCACTGGAAAAAGGGTTAATCAAATTAGAAAAGAGAAACTCCGTGCGCCAATATTTATTAATGATTTATCGATTGAAGAATACAATGTTTGAAGAAACCGTTCGACTAGGCAAGACGAGGGAAGGTCATAAAATATATATTACATTCTGTACACAAAGTATTTCCTTCACTTTTAACTTAGCACCTACATTGTACTTTACAACATCAATATACGTTATCTCAATGACTACCACTTCAATATGTTCATTTACTAGAAGCTAACAGGAGATAACAGACTCGTAGTGGCGGAATTTGTTAGCTAATTTGACAGTTAATACATCACAAGATAAAACTACTATCTATTCGATATTAACAACAACATGTAATACATATTTCAATAGCTGTCAGTATTATTATACTAAATTGTATACATGCTTTATTTACTGACTATGAACACATGAATAAAATGACTGCAGATCTTCGCAATCGCGACATTAATACGTTAAACATTACGTCGTTCGCTCCTGATACCACAGCCATAACCAAGATGGTGTACAAAAACTTCCCGACATCATAATCTCTATGTTTGGCGACGTCGTTTATGTCTTCATTTTAATTTTTGACTTTTTAATATTTGACTTGTATATAAGCATTCTTACATCGTTTTCTTAAGTTTAACTTAAAGCAGTAACTGTGTAAATAAAAATATTGAAAAAAATATATCATCACAGAAAAGCAACGTCGTCAATTAATATAGCAGAATATACCAATAGCAGATCAATAACTAACATATATGTAATAATGCTCATCCCAAATTAAAAAAAAACTTGCAGTCAAAGTATTCATCTTCACTATACATTTAATTCTTATCTAAGTACTAGCACCCTGTAAAATAAACATACATATAATGTTATGTACACAATAAGTTAATAGTTCTAATCTACTCGAAAATCATTTAATTAGAAATGACCTAAGTAAATACAATACCATAAAGCATGACGTTATCACAAATTCAATATAAGATTAAAATATTTGTATAAATTTTTGTCTGAACTAATATGGCAGGCTGATACGTAGGAAAACTTGGGCCATTTCCACAAAAAAAATTATACGTAAAGAGGCTCTAGTCTATGGTATAAGCTGGGCAGGAAGCGGATACATGGCATGGCGGTGTCTTACATATGCTCTGGGTGGCTGCGGATGCAATCGATGAAATCGCTGGGCTTTAACTCGCCTCGACAGATGCGGTACACTGCCGTGAACAGAGGGAATCTGAAATAGATAATAAGTATATAATCATAAACAAAAAAATTTATCGACTGTAGAAATCAATCTACTAACAGCACTTCTCGCTAACGATGAATAATAAATTGTGAAAATTATAAAGTTTAATTCCGGAAAAAGAGATTTTGCAACATTTATTAAAAGTACGTATTTGGATAACAAACAAATATATAGGGACATCAAACAAATTGAGATAGCCCCAAACTAGGTTCCAGAATTGTATTATGGGGTATTAACTCAAAGGTATACATTTTATAATAAATACATATAAAGATAAACATCCAAGACCCAGGCCAATCAGAAAATGGTAATTTTCCATCATGACCTGACCAGAAATCGAACCCGGGACCTCCTGAGTATCGATAACTTGCCTTAACCATTACACTATGGAGGTCGTCAAGTGGTGGAGAGTTTTGGAACTTAAGATCGAACCTCACTTTATTTGCAAATGATTTTATGGTAATAAGTGTTAAAACATTACAAGTTTTCCCCGGGATTAGTCATCCGACATCAGTACTCATCAAATGCAGAATTTACAAAAGATAACTAGTCGGTTAGTCACATTTTTAGAGAAAATAATTTGTCGAAAAGTTTTCCAATGCTAAAAGAAAATATTTTTTTATTTCATTATACAAAGCGAATTTTCATGTTTTTGTTTCCCTGATTTACCATCTTAGCCGCAAGAATTCCTCTGCTGAACAAAAACTCTACCAATCCCATGAACTTACAAGATTACCGATTGATAGTGGTCTACATCAGGTTCACTGACCGCCTATAATATCAATACATTATAACACGCATGTATTACACTAATTAAAACATACCAAGCCAAGACATGACAATTTTTTACATAACACAATGGCTTTAGATAAAAATAACTAACATTATGGCAACAACACGATTTGTGACGGTTACAATACTTCAGTACACTATTACAGTTAATCCTCAACCTCAATGCTCATTAATGCTATTTTTTTATAATAATATTTTTTATTATTCTCCACCAGTCATTACCTACTATTAACCCTATATCTGCATGGATACCGTAAAATTCAGTTTCCTTTATAGTTTTTTACTATGGGAAAGCAATATTAGGAATGAGCGCAAGTTAATATTTGACATGGTCAAAAAACACCCTGCGATTTTCATGTTGTCCATATAGTTAAAAACATATTACAATTTGTGATAAGCTTTAAATGATATGTTTTTTAGTTGGGCAGTTTGTATAAGAATGTTAAAGTCACGATAACTACGCCCTTCATCTTGCTAATGGGTATGGAAGTACCAATTTTAAAGTCCCATTGCAAAAAATGAACCTAAAACTGCTAAACAAAAGTTACGTACGTAAGTTGGCCAGTTTGTATAAATGTTTAAACTCGCTAACTGTGCCCTTCACCTTGCTAATAGGTATCAAAATACCAATTCTAAAGTCCAATTGCAAAAAATGAACCTTAAACTGCTAAACAAACACTACGTATGTAAGCTAATATAAGTACCTATTACAGAGAAAAATTATTACAGAGATAAAACATTCACTTACTTTCCCTCCATATTTTTGTTGGCAAGCATGTGATTGACCTCTTCGGCCGTGATGGGACCTTGAAGTTTTTGCCCGTTCAACATTTCATCTTCCAACTCTTTGATGGAACGTCCAGTTTTTACAAACGCTTCCGCTACACGCCTATTCCTGCCACCTTAAAATCATAAAGATAACTTAATAAAAATATCAAATAGTCCGTTATGTATTGACAAATAATTTGAGTTTATTTTCATCTTAACAATGGTCTAATGAGTATTTATCATCTAGTACATGCTAGTAGATTTTAGCTTAGTAATTACATAGTACCTTAATTATGTTGTTACTGACCTAAACATAGGCTTAAAAAGTTTCTAATTTATAATATTATGACGTTTTGAATATAAAAATTCAATAGATATATTTATTGAATTTTTTAAAATATGCTGAAGTTTCCGTGATTAATTTACGATTGCCTTTATAAATGTTTTATTGGAATGATTCGTATTAGTCGACTTTATATCGATATATTAAGTATGAGTGTTATTTATATATCGAGATAACCTTACAATATATTGTTTAAAAATGTCATTTAAAATCTGTTCACAAAATTGATAACAACGATAATACGCTCAGATACATTATATCAGTCAGGTAATTAATGAGAAACTTAAATAGTAGCATAAACTCACGGTACAAAGTACTTACTACTCATAATTTACAAATGTATGTAATTTAAATAATGCTGTCCAGAAGTCCAAAAAAACCGTTACGAAATTTAATTATAACTAGTGACATATGACTTAATGTAATAAAACTAAGGAACATTCTTATTATGCAACGCACTATGAAAAATATGGGAAGAAATTATGTTTACGCCTAGCATGGCCTAGCTATAGCACTATGATAGATATTGCAAACAATGGCCAAATTGCTTTTAAGTCGCATTAGGTTAACGACTTTTTCAATATAAACTTTCAATAAATAATAAAGAGCAATGCACTCAGTAATACAAAAAATATCAATATGTAAATAATTTTCGTGTTACGAATACTTGTTTATTAGATACATACGTAATGTAAGTGCGTACTCGAAAAATAACTACATTTAATCGTTTGGACCTGTTCCAAAAATGCAAAATATTTGTATCAAACACAACGCATTGTATTGCTGACAGAAAATCTATTTTCTTATTCATCTATGAAAAGCAAAAGATCTCTGACTGACTCCCCCACACCAAATCTCAGAAACTACCCTTTAACGACGCAAGGGCCTAGCAAAAACGAAATTTTGCAATATTCTAACGGGATCGAGAATTATGAGAAGTGTAGCCGCGGGTAAAAATATATAATAAAAAGATACTAAATATGTTACTCTACAATACATTCCTTAATCATTAAATTCTGTGCATAAAGGTTCAAAGTCTATATAATCGAATTAATATACTATTATAATAGTCCATTATCGACCTACTCGGTATTCAATTATATACTCGTATCATTATCACGAGCCCCGAGATGACAAACATTTTGTTTGCGACTCGCATTATGATAGTGTTTTGTCAACATCATTGTAAAAATGACAAATTATTCTATTGTTGAATTATACACTAAACCTCCTAATACATTATCTTCACGGGGAAATACCCCAAAACCGATTTTAGTTTTTACATTTTTTTAATGCGAGTACATTGTAACTAACCCTAGCGCGGAGTTCGCTCGAAATATTATTACCTAGATTTCAACCCCTATTTCAGATCATTAAAATTTTTGTTTTGTTAAATAGCAGCATAATTATTTTTGACTGTGGGTTTACAACCATTTCAAATTTCAACAAAATCGGTTCAGTTATCAATCAGTCAATATAATTTATTTGCAAAAAATGTAGTTACATAAAAGGTAAACATTAGAAATATACGTTCTTCATACATTTTTACCTCTTGCGGAAATATGCAAAATTATAAAAAATAAATGATGCTAATTACTATGGTAATAATGCCTTTCGTGTAAAAGTTTAAAAGAAAACATGTACTATGACGCATTTAAAATTAATATTATAATAGAAAAGATAATAGTATAAGACAAGAAGCTTTAACTCACCATAACAGGTGGTGATAAGGTCAGCTACTCCGCAGGACTCGAAGAACGTGCTGAGTTTACTGCCAGGGTAGAAGACGTCTACATATTTGATCATTTCCATGAGACCCAGCCGGATAACGGCAGCTTTAGTGTTGTCGCCGTAGCCGAGACCGTCGACGAAGCCAGCGCCCACGGCAACTATATTCTGTGGAAAGTTTTTTTAAAACTTATATAAGTGTCCCACAGTGTTAGGACCACCCTTTACTTTTCCATAGATCTTCGTTCGTTACCAGACAGATTATCAGCTGAGTCATCCTTCCAATTCTTTGTCAATCTACCTATAGAAGTAGTTTGTATAAATATTATACTAATAAATATTATTATTTGTAGCGTTGTTAAACTATAAGTGCTAGTTCACACGAGCGCTTTTTCACCGGGCGTTAAAAAAACGTTTATGGTTAACTTTGTATTTATTCACAGAATTCGAAAGAGTTTTTAAGCGCCGCGGTTTTTTATCGTGCCCAGTCGGATTTTCGACGTTGAGCGTTAGACATAAAGCCTAAGTTCGCACGAGCGTTTATAAAACGTCGCCAGCGTCGGTTTTTGACGCAACGTTTTATAAACGCTCGTGCGAACCTAGAGTTATCGATTCGGTTTAGAAAAGATTTATTTAAAAACGTCAACTTCAACTTAAATAAAGTTAAAGTAACAAAGTCAAAAATTGCAAATTTTCAGGGCAAAAAACCGTGTCATTTACATATTGCGAGCATAAGTTTAAATTTTTTTATGACAATTTATAAAAATAGATGGATTCGACATTAACCTCCATTCAGATTCAAAAGATTTCAACCAGTCTTTAGATCCTTTATCGAATGGCATGCAAAACCCAAATTATATTTTTTGTTCCGCGGTGTAAGAACTTAAGCGACTACCTATATGATTGACCAGACCAGGTACATGGAAAGTCACTTTTATTGAATTGATATCATTATGCATTAACACACAAAAGTTGTTACTTGAAAAAATCAGCGCCGTCCGTGTCAAACACGAGTAAATTGATTTGATATTGGATTTAGTGATTTGACTAACAACTTAACTAAAACTGGAATCTCAAATCAAAATTAATTGTTTAAAGTACGCTTGATTTTGGTCTAGGTGGCATAACTGCAAAATTTTACAATTACTACTCATAGGTGTCAACAAACTGTAAATTGTCAATGTAGTTTGAACAGGAAATACACAGTGACGTAGCAATGTCTACAACCTTGACGATGTAAATGACGAGCGCATTCACGTGAAATATCTTCAACACAGTAAAATATCGGTTAATGTAGTTTTAATAACCGTTTTTTGAAAATTATTTATGAATTTCTCATACTTATTCGTGTTATGGCGTTAACAAGTTATTTTGCGTTTTACATCTTTAAAATGTATAAGAAATATTACCAGGAAGACAAAGGTCAAGGTCCGAGCACGTTCCAAAGAACTAATGAACCAGGAAAATAATACAAGTTTATTGTAATAAATAAATGTTCAGCGTCTCTGTATCGATGTTATTACAGCTATGGCGCCCTCCAATAATATACATATATAATATTGATAAACCTACCTACACTCCTATCATATCATCAAACATAGATATATTATAAATGCTATCAAGTGCTCTGTTTGGTCTACGAACGAAGATAAAACTGATAGATGAATTTCATCGCTGGCTTTTGCGATAAGTATGTAACTACCTCTATGTATATAACATTTGGTATAAATAATATGCAAGTGCGAAATAGACTCACAGGCACAACCAAAATATGGGTTAACAAAAGAGTATATCAGAATTATACAAAAATCGTATTAATCACTAACATATACTGTATTCCATAAAATGTAACATTCTCACATTACTATCTTGATAAGATGTCAAATTCAATAGAATTTAAATGTGAGATTGACTGAAAGAGATCACTTAGACATAAGTCCATATCCATAATCATTATGTATATGATACTAGCGAATGCGCCACGGTTTCCGTGAACATAATGGGATACAAAGTAACTTATAGACTTACTCGATAAATGGCCTATCTAATATTTATTTCAATCAGGCCATCGCGTTCAACCATACAAACGAATAAAATCTTCCGCCTTATATAATTAGTAAGTATAGTATAGATTTATGTTAATACCACATTTAAAATATACCTTAATAATACAGTCCATTTTATTGATCAAATGACATTCCATAGTTTAATAACTTTAACTGTAAATTTGGTTATATTGTGAACGCTTTTTTCACTCAAAATTAGAGATACTCGTAATCTTAGTGACCATAATTATTCTATGAGCACAAAAGATTAACTTCACTTTTGACATTAGATAAGTTATGTCTCATTGAACTTGCTATCAAATAGTCTATTAAGCGTACCTTAAGAGCGCCGCAGATCTCAACCGCATCTTCATCATCGACCACCACCACCCTAAAGTACTCCGTCTGGATGATGTCACGCATCAATGGCGCGAGTGTCACGTCGCGGCATCCGATTGTCGTCTCGCAGAATTTCTCTTCAGCCACCTGACGTTTATAAAATAAACTGTTGTTTAACTATGTAACAAGTTATGCTGGAATTATGTATATACGAAACTAACTTATGCCCGTATAGAATAACTTTTATATGAACTTTATTTATGACTGTATGAAATTTCCGAAAATCCTCTCTTAGTCCCCTACAGAGTGTAATGTCCCCTAAGGAACATACATGGCTTTCAGCTTCTTGCGTTCAGTAGTATTGGCTGTGCGTTCTCTCTCAGTCAGTCACTCAATAATGGCAGAGTTATGTTTAATATGTAGCCTATGTCAATCTCCAGTATTTCATCTACCTTCACATAAAAACAACACTAATCAATCCATTGCTCCATTTTGATGTGAAAGACGGACAAACAGCAAACACACTTTCCCATTTAATATTTATTGCTCATAATTATTATAGACATTATAAAATTACAGTGCGAAAATAAGTAATTGCTTGCTGCCTCGCTGTGAGCAGACGTGTTGTGTGTTGCTGTCGCATTTTAGAATACTCATTACAAAATCTCTAATCTCTGTCCTTATATTAAAGTCGTAAGTGCATTGGAAAGTAATTAGTTCCCCACCAAAATA